>JAWWMO010000096.1:68155989-68167387 GCA_035047845.1 Dendrocincla fuliginosa
ATAATAAATCTTAGCCTTATTTCTATATCAGCAGAGTGAAAATCTGCAGGTTAAGGCACTGGAAGCCAAATTTCTGGGTCTTCATCCAACATGATGCTCTCTGCTACCTTTTGGCTGGAGCAAACCCACAGATATAGGGGACAAGACCCAGGCTGGTGGTCAGCTACTGGAGACCTCCGTTTTCACAGGACACCGAGGAAACTCTGATGATGCCATTAGCCAAAGGGAAACATCCCTTTGCGGCATCTGTGTATTTCCTAGACCTTAAAAGTCTTTTTCTGTCTTCACGCCTGTCCACAAGCTGATTCCACCTACTTAGAGACAGACTGCCATTTCAGGAAAGGAGGCTGGATCTTCACAATATGTTTCTGTGGCACCCTGTGAAATGGTGATGGGATCTCCAGGGATTTCTGAAGTGCAGATAATTAATCTGACAGACTACTCTATGGAGGGGCTGTCAATCAACAGTGAGATATTCACATCCCCTCTGTCAGGCTCCCATCACTCCATCGAGCTGTTGCCAGGGTATCAGCAGCTAGAGCAGAGGGGAAAGGAAACAGCCAGGGACAGGTGGTGCAGCCTGGCCAACTCACAGCACAGGCGAAAAAGGCAGTCCCCTGGGGCAGGTTATTGCTGCAAGGGGGCTGGAGGAGAATAAGAGTCAGGAACAAAAAATAGATATGGTCCTGCAGACTTTGCACCTTGGAACATTTCAGTATAAGGTGACAACTCCAGGCTGCAGTTCCTGCCTGTGTCTCCCACATTTTCCAGAACTTTTACACCCCCAACTGATGCCAAACTTTTCTGCCCTGCCTTTATCTCTTCCGATACTGGTGGCCTGAGACAAACACTCACCCAGATTTAGAGGAGCTTAGGGATTGATGGAGTTGAACCTCTAATTTTAGGCTCACAGCCTGAAGATAATTGAGGACATAAAGTGAGACACTAGAGCTGTGAGTACCTACAGGTCTTCCTGCTGCCAAGAGCTGTCCCAATGAATTGTGTGTAAGATCCTCCATGAAACCAAAAAGATGGGGAAAGGGGGAAATCAATGTAAGGTTTTTGCACAGACAGCATGAGAAACAGTGGGTGAAGAAGGCTGAGGAATAACACTATGCACTGCTGTCTCCATCAGAAATAAATCTGCTGATTGAAAACCAGCAAAGTTCACTCATATCAAAGTATCACTGGATAATGAAAAATTGTGAATCATGCAAAAAAAACCCAATGCTTGTTTCACTTCACTACAGTGGTAACACAAAGACTCTTCAAGAGATAAATATTCCTACCACGATGAGTGATCTTTAAGGCTGCAGCTACATCACTTCCTTGGAAAAAGAAAATGATGGAGTGCTGTTAGCAATGCCCTGTGCTGGCTCCTTTGATTTCAACACTATAAATATTTCCTGTGTCACTGGTACTGTCCACAGCTGGAACTGGCTAAATAAAGGCTCTGCGAAAATCAAAAGAGTGGAAATAATAAGGAGTAGACTTGGGCTTCACAATGCACCTGGGGCACAGGGAGCTTTGAGATGCAGCTCCTGGGAAGAATGACATGTTTAAAACCACAACAGTAATGTTATCCATCACTTCCTACTCTTGAATTTGTGAAGACAAGACAAGAAAAATAAATCCCACTAAGCTTTGACTAGACATTGTCTTGGGATGATCTATTCAAGGTTTTATTATAAAATCATAGAATGGTTTGTTTTGGAAAGGACCTTAAACCTCATTTTGTTCCAAGCCCCTGCCATGGGCAGGGACACCTTCCACTATCCCAGGTTGCTCTGAGCCCCATCTAGTCTGGCCCTGAACGCTTTCAGGAATGGGGCATACAAAGTTTTCCACCATTTCTCCAGGGAAGAAAGAAGACATATGAGTGAGGAAGAGAGCTTTCTTATATAAAGAAAACTGGTGGGTTTTTTTAAAAGACCTTGTTTTCTATTTTTACTATGTCTAGTCTGAAAAACTGTCTGACAACAGACAGTCTACTAAAATGTAGAAGAGCAAGATAAGAAAAAGCAGAGTAACTGAAAGGAGAATTATTGTTAACTGTTTAATGATGTCAGTGCTTAAACTTTGGTCTTCAGAAATCCTATCTTAAAATTTCAATACTGGCACTTGAATGGATTCACGTGGTCTCTGTGAAACAGCTCAAAGATTATTCACTAAAAGTCTCAGCAAGAACAAGTCGTGAAATACTAAAATTGAAAATGCGAAAGCCTTTTATTGAGGTTCTGTTCATCCAAAGGCTGCACAACAAGAACTTAGAAAACTTGTAAGAGGAAGATAATTGCTGAAAAAAAACCCCAGTAGGTTACCTTTAAACACTCATTCTCCTGTACGTCATAAATCATACAGAGGAGAGAAGCCAAGTTGCATCCCTTCCTATCTTAATCCTCTATAAGACAGAAAAGAGTATAAAGATTTCCATAAATAGCCATTTTCTGCATTAAAAGCTGCTTGTGGAGAATGTTTCTATCCTGGTTTCCAAAGAAAACAAGGACTTAGATGATGCAAGTTCTGTGTGTATCATCTCATCTCTTCATGTCCCTCTGACAACTTTTGAACCTCTTTCAACAAAAGTTGTTAGAATTGTACATGTGTCATGAAAATTTACAGCCTGGGGGAAGACAGGGACTTGATTAGTTGTACCAGACAGAGTAAGGGAGGCTCCAGTTATCCTTTATCAGAGAGAGGAGAATCTGTTTTGAGCAGAGACATTATTCATATCATAACTATGGAAAAACCTTAAGTTGGCACCCTCATTTAGCCAGAAAGTTCAAGAAGCATGGTATCATTAATTTTGCTGCTTACAGAACAGCTTGTTTCCACTAACAGGTTTGGTTAAACCTATTAGAAAAGATGACATTTCTCCCATTAATACTGTAGTTTGCAGTAATCATCAGCTGTTGACAGCAAAAAAAAAAGGCTTAAAAACGCTGGTGGCTCTTCTGGAGCATGTGTGCAAGCAAACTCCTTATACAAGCAAGTCTCTGTTTCATTGTGCTGATATATGAGTGGTGAGCATGTGGGTCACAGGCAATTCAGAGCTCCTCTGAGTACAGTCTGGATGTCTTGTACATGTGGAGACTCATCAAGGTCTCTGCCTTTGTATTCACTCTGGAAGATCATTTAAAAGCCCAGCAGAAAGGAACTACTCTCTGTTCACCACCTGGGGGTGGACCTGCCATAACATCACAGTGGTTCCAGCAACTGGGTCCTTTACACCGTGGGCCTCTGGGGCTACTCAGAGCTCTTTGAGTAAACCCAAGGCTACTCAACTGACACCTAGACAAGTTGTTGATATGTTGCTCTATATATACATTCACCTTTTATTTGCCTATTTTCTGTCAAGCCTTTGACACTGTCCCCCATGACATCCTCCTCTCTAAACTGAGATGGATGCAGTGGGTGAACTGTTAGATTGATAAGAAAGTAGTTGGATGGTCACATCCAGAGGGTTGTGGTCAATGGCTCTGAGTCTCGAGGGACATCAGTGACCAGTGATGTCCCTCGGGGATCTGTATTGGGCCCAGTGTTATTTAATATCTTCATTAATGACATAGAGGGACTGAGGGCATCCTCAGCAGATTTGCAGGTGACAGCAAGTTGAGGATGCAGTGACAGATCTGGGGCCATCAGAGGGACCCAGACAAGCTTGGCAAGTGTCCCATGGGAATCTCATGCAGTTTAACAAGACCAAATACAAGGTGCTGCACTTGGGTCAGAGCAACCCCCAGGATCAATCTAGGCTGGGAATGAGCAGATGGAGCAGCCCTGGGAGAAGGACTTGGGGGTGCTGGTGGATGAGTGGCTGGACATGCCCCAGTCCAGAAAAGCCTTGTGCCCTGGGCTGATCCCACAGCTTTGGCAGCAGGAGAGGGAGGATTCTGGCCCTCTGCCCCCTCAGGTGAGACCCTACCAGGAATTCTGCATCCAGCCCTGGGGAACAACAGCACAGGAAGGGCAGGGAGGTGTTGGAGGGAGTCCAGAGGAGGCACCAAGTTAATTATAGGGATGAATCACCACTGATATGAGGAAAAGCTGAGAGAACTGTGGGTGTTCAGGCTGGAAAATAAAAGGAAGCTTTGGGCTGATATAATTATGGCCTTCCAGTACCTGAAGGGAATCTACAAGGAAGATGGGGAGAGGCCAGGGTGTAGAGTGGCAGAACAAGGGGGAATAAATTCAAATTGACAAACGGCAGAATGAGATAGGATATTGGGAAGAAATTCTTGACTCTGAGGGAGGTGAGGCCCTGGCACAGGTTGTCCAAAGAAGCTGTGGGTGCCCCATCCCTGAAAGTTTTAGGTTAGGTTAGACAGGTCTTGGAGCAACCTGGGAGAGTGGAAGGTTTCCCTGAACAAAACTGACAGGGGGGTTGTAATATTTTAAGTCCCTTCCAGCTCAAAGCATTCTGTGATGCTTTGAGTCTATGGCCACCCTTGTTCTATTGCTCTCCAGTCTGAAACAGATTCTTTTATCTCCTTGCTTTAGGAAGACGTGACCAGAAGCCACCCCCACTTCCCAACACACTGAAGGTTGGAGTAGACAGACTCAACTCTGCAAGAGGAGAAAATCATCCTACATTTTCCTGGTGAGTTCAGGCTTCATGAGTGTGTGTGTAAGTCTCTCATCTGAGTATGCTGTTCACCTCTCTAGAAGGCCAGGCAATCATGCAGCTGCATTGGATGGCACCCTGGCAGACAACACACCAGGTGGAATATCTTTGGAGCACTATGACCACATCCAGGTTATAGAAAGACACTCAGTCCACCCTATAGTTCAGACACCTGCAAGGGTCACTTTTGGGAGGATGTAAGGAGCAATTACTTCTCCAAATGAAAACTTATTTAGTTCATTGCAGCATACAGAACGCCTGCCCTTAGCCTGCTGCCCATGCTGTGGGGTCAGCTCAGGATGCAAGTTGGCTTCTGGGGCTCAGGTGCCCATTGGTGGATCATGTGGAGCTCCTCTTGACATTGTTTAATCTCTAAAAGGCATCCAGGCTATTCCCTTCAGCACAGACTCCATGAATGGTGTAATCCACATCCTTTCAGGAGAAATGGCTTCAACTTGTACAGTCAGTCCCTAAGGGGCTCCATAGGACCCACTTAGTGAGCCCTGCCAGTGAGAGATCCCAGTTTGTGGATGGTAATGGTCACACATGACTTGTGGATTTTTTTTAGGAAAGGCCATGCCTAATGAGGGTACTCTAAGTCTTAATATAAATATAAACAGGATAACTCTGTAACCCATCTCCTTCCCTTTCTGTTAAATAACAAATTATCGAGTCAATAAAATAAAGAGGATTCTACTTAAATTAAAAACTGCAAATACTGGCTTATTTTGACCTAGCTGATAGGAACTAAAATCATGTTAAAAATGTCTTATATTTGGGAAATACATTTCATCTGCCTTTGTATGATGGCAGCCAAGGAAATTTTGTTCAGATTTTCCAAGGTGATTCACTTTCTGGCTTCTAATAAACATGGTTAATGCCAGGTGCCAAAAATTTCTTCAACAAGATTTTTGAGCTAGAATAAAAGTTCCAGTCCCAAGAGTAACTTTAATAATTGTTCATGCTACTGCATTTCTATTTTGGTTCTTCATAAGAACATCTCACAAGAAGTAGATCCTTTGGTCGACACCTTCAGTACATTTTCAAACTCTTAGGGGAAATGTCAGTCATGCGGTTTTGATTTTGAAGGTCATCTAGGGACGTGAACTTCACAGTTGTTGAAGATGTACTGCTTTTTCGTATTCATTCCTTCCAACACTGCAACACAGAGGCAACACTTGCAATGTTTTTAACATATTTTTAGCCACTCCTAAGTGCCCTTTCTGAAGGCAGTCGGACCAAAGGTCCTGATTTTTTGAATACGCTAGTTATCTTCTTCTGAAACTGATTTGCAGGTTGGAAGTCCAAACAGTGAGGTGCATAAAAACATCCAATGTCTTTTGTATCACTGATGGGCCTGAGGGGCAAAATCCTCCACCTGTGGCCATAATGCAGAAACAACCAAAGCAGGTGAACTGTGGTCTGCAGGTGAATACAGGTTGCCTTACCCCAGAGAGAGGAGCAGATTTGCCATTCCACTTCCCAGTAAATACAAAAGCACTGCTGAGCTCTGTGGGCTCTCTTTACAGATTCCATGCCATGTGCACTTGGCTTATTAATTAAAACATATTCTTTACTGTTTTCAATACATTAAATTGAATGTCTCTAATGAATACCCAGCTGCACTCTTCTTTCTTTATACGTAATAATTTAGAATCATAAATTGCACTCGTTCCAGCCCCAGAACATTTTGCCCATTATATGGCTGCTGGTGATAATGTATCAGACAGCAATAATGACGCTTGATTTTCATAAGCTGCACTAAATGGGAAGTGCTCAGAGCTACATGTTTTGATTAGCAGACTAAGCAAACCATGACATGACAATCCTTATTTACATGGAATACTAAGGATTCTTTCACAAAGTGATTTATTTAGCCAGAGGGACAATTTAAGTGTACCTGACCTACCTTAACTGAGCTCTAGATCACCTCAAGGTGGATGTCTCTGACACACAAAGCACTTGATTGATTGTCCAATCTAAGCTGGATATGCAAAATCGTATGCTAGAATTCATTCTGTGGGAAATCTACCAAGAAAAGCAAAGTCTATTTTAATGCTGTATGTGTAGAAGTTGAAGCAAATGTAGAATGTGCTCTGGAGAGGCCTATAGACAGAGAAAAGGTAGTTTGTTCCAGATGTGCATTTCTGTGCTCTCCATTCCTTTTCCATCACTGTTCCATCATTCTCTGCAGCAGTCCTGTCCTCCCTTCACTGTACAGCTACACTTCTGTCATTTCACAAGTGTGATCCCTTTCTAGCACACCAAAAGAAGCAAACAAACCCATTTATACATTCACTCACGCTCTGCATAGTTCCTTCAGCTCCACCTATTGACGTCCTGAAAAATGAGTGGCTGGGGCAGCAAGGTTCTTCCATCTGTCCCAAGCGCAGATCTGAACATGCACACAGCCTTGACCCATACCCCTCACAGGGCTGTGGTTTAGCAGGCTGAGGGACATGACTAACCTCTGTGGGTTCAGGGCAGCTGATCAGACAAGCTGTACTGTGTTCAACTGGGAATTGTTCTTTGGGCTGTGACAGAAAACACAGAGCCTTAGGTTCAGGAAAGGTGAATATACACCAATGGAAAGGAAGAGCAATTATTATTACCATCATTACCAGTCCACTTGATTTCAAGGCTGTCCAAAAGCCTACTATGTCATGGGAGGTAATCAGGATGAACTACAGAGAAGTGAAGAAATGAAGATGAAAGAGCGACTAGCCACATGAAATCTGAGTTCTTATTTGGCTTGAACTCACTGCTAGTGTTCAACCTTGATGACACAGTACTTTTTCACTTTATTAATTTTCTCATAGCATCTTTCACATATAGCTTTTCTATGCTCTTATTTAAAGGGGTATGTCAGATAATCTCCAACTTACCTGGAATGGCATGCACACAAATAATTAATGGCAAATAAGGTCACAATGGAGAGAGGTCCAACTTCCAGCAAAGTTACAGCACTCCAGGCCCTGCTGGGAAAGTCACCTATGGCTCTGTGGTCAGATGGAGGTGATGGTGGCAGTGGAGGACTTCAAGATGTTGCTCTGAAACCCTGAAATACTTTATACTTCTAAATAACTTCTTGATCCCCAGGTTAGAAAGAAACTGTGAAGTGTTAAATATCATTTTGAAGCAAGCACTGGGAGACTTTTTTCCAGCAATATATGTGGTTTAAGGTTGGTTTGGTAAGCGGCCCAAATTACTGGATGTGCATCTAAAAGCACTACTGGAGTTGACTCTGAGTGCTGTTTGTATTCGGAGACACATTCACAGCTCTTCAGGTCTCCACGCATTATCTGAACCTTGCCAGCCTAAAAATTGATGTTGGTGAGTCACAGAAAAATGGGCTTTTACATCATCTGTGGTAGGAATATCTTGACAACAGACTCTTCATATCTTGGCATTTCCAGTTCCAGGAACTAGAGATGGAAGGGGAGGGGGAGATTAGAGCTGTTTTATTTCCACGGCTGTAATGAAAAGTTTGGTTGGTGACATTCAGCACAGCCAAGATTGAGCAACATATCCGTCATGGGGAATGAAGGGCAACATTATAGCTTTTATCTTCTCTCCTACATATCTGAAGTTTATAAAGTAACTTGGCAAACCTTTCTGGACATAACCTGTCACCTGGAATGTTTACAACCTTGCTTCTGCTCTGCACTACCTAAAGAGGGGAAGGAGGTGGATAAATCCATCCCCATGTGACTTGGCTGGACTGAGGGGACGTGGCAGAGGGAATGAACCTGTCTTGCACCTTGCAACCTGATACAAGTTATGACAACTGATAGGATGTGATCCAGCTCAAGGCTTTGCAACAACGCAGGCAAAAATTGCATATAGGCATCTCAGAAATAAGAGAGACCAGAGACAGAAAGTCTTGTAGGAGAAGCCCTGGAGAACTATATTTGCAGAATTGGCTACTGTTCCTATGTGGGCCTGACATCTCCTGGGAGGAGATAGAATCCCAGGCATCCCAGTCTCTCCCCAGCAACAGTGCCAGCATCCAGAGGGTCTGGCCAAAACCAGACAGGTACCAATACCACACAGCTATGTGACCACTTGTTATTATGCCCAGAGAGCATGCTGTTTCCAGCTGTCTACTTGCTTTATATCTGGCCCTGTGGTGCCTGCAGCTTGGAACTATTGTGTCTCTGAGCACCACTTCCCTGCTTCGAGTTGCTCCATAAACATGTAGCTGCAGGAGCCAGGCTTTATGTCCAGCCACTGCAGTCAGTAGAGACAGGTCCCTACCCAAGGCACTTGGACAAAGACTTTTAGTCACTTTTGTAGCAACTTATTATTATTATTATTATTATTATTATTATTATTATTATTATTATTATTTGAACTAGCATAAAAGCAGTTCCAACCAAAAGGCTGGTGCGAGTGGGCAGAGTGGGATGCTCATACTAATGGATGGAGCACAGGCTGTGTACACACAATGATTTCTGTTTAGGAAAGATGCCTCAGGAGAGAGCAGCACCCCTGTCCCTTGCACTCAGGCTCAAAGAACCCATGGAATCATGGAATGCTTTGTGTTGAAAGTGACATTAAACACCACCCGGTTCCATCCCCCTGCCATGGGCAGGGACACCTTCCAGTAAACCAGGTTGCTCCAAGCCCATCCAACCTGGTTTTGAACACTTCCAGGGATGATGCATCTACATCTTGTCTGGGCAACCTGTGCCAGGGCCTCACCACTCTCACAGTCAGGAATTTCTTCACAATATTCCATCTAGCCCTGCCCTCTGGCACTGGGAAGACATCTGCCATTGTACTGTCACTCCAGGCTCTTATCCAAAGTCCTGCTCCAGCTCTCCTGGAGACACTTTAGGTACTGGAAGGTCTCAATAAAGTCACCCTGGAGCCATCTCTTCCCCAGACTGAACAGTAAATACGCCTGTGGCTGAACGGACAGCCTGCCAAGGCAATGTGAAGGTATCTGAAGTCAAAAACACCAGACAAGACTTGTCATTTTAGATAGGTACAGGTTCCCTGGGCACTCTGCAAGGTAAAAGCACACAGCCCATATGGCTGGTCAAAGCCCAAACCAAACTGCTTCTTTATATGAGTCATGAGGCTCCTGACTTGCCCCACAGCCCCATGTTATTTTTGCCTTGTTTCACACACATTTAGGCAACCAGTGCATAATCCTTACAGCTGCATAATTGCACTGTAAATTTACTGGCTGGTTCATTACTCCCTCCTTACACACACACACACACACACACACACACACACACACACACGTACATATAATCAATCACACACTGTCTATGCCAAGGTTGCAAAACCAATTCACAAACTGCCTGAAATTAACGCGGAAAATTTTATCCTTGATGATCACATTTCTGCAGTATGACAGACTTGGGTTAGGTATAACACGGGGCCAGAAATGGTTTAGATTCTCATGTAGAAACGAGCCATGAGGGGTTTTGGGAGGGGGATTTTGGGGGGAGTGGGGAACACAGCCCATATTCCAGGAAGCTGCTCTGAGAAAATTTTGCAAAACAACCTATCACCCTCCAATCCTTATTATTCCCCTTCTCCCATCATCTCCAAGTTTTTATCTGTTTACCACATTTTTAAACTATAACAAAGAAAACAGAATAAAATCAATAGCCCTCTTTACAGCTAGAAGGACAGAAATGTTCAGCTCTCCGATGGGAAAACTGGTTCTTTCTTTCTTCCTCTCTTTCTAATTTTAAACTTCACTTAAGGTTCAGTGATTGACCAAAAGCAGACACAAAATATTGCAGTTATCTGACGTAGAGAAGTGTAACATGAAGTCTGCTCATTATGGATAATATTTATGGCAGATCATAACGTTAAATTACAACTCAGCCGCCTCAGCCAGAAATTTGTAACACCACACATGTGCTTCTAATTAAGGGCTTTTGAAGTTGCCCTGGATATTTATTTTCAAGGGATTTAGTGCACAGAACGATTAAAGTTTGCTCTTGTTAGGAGTTCAGCAATCAAAAAAAAAAAAAAAAATCAAGAGAGATTGAAAATGGACCTCAAACTAATATATACATTCATTTTAGCATGAGTGTATATGTGTACATCTGTTTATCTATATCCATAAAAAGATATAAATGTATGTGTTAACATAGATAAAATAATATATTAAAAAGAGGGAGACAAAGGGCTCTTTGTTTCAAATGTGGTCCGAGTCCAAAATTTGTGACCGTAATTTTGTTTATAGGAAATCCTTTATAATGCTAGTTTAGTGTTTCCATATGGAATTCTCATAGGACTCTTTTCTCCCTCACTCCCCCCCATCTCCCTTTTTTATTTGGATAAGGCAAGAGAAAAGTGAATGTACATTCCAAAGATGCATAGTCATTCCGGATCAAATTCAATGGATTCTGGCAAGAGTTGAAAAACACAGATGCAGTGTTTTAGGTCTCCTGCTGTGCAGCCTCCAGCCATGAGTGTCTGGTTGAAGCACTTTGTAAAATCATGAAAACCCTATTAAATTCATGAAATATGATATACTGCATTTTTGAGCTAACTTTCCATTGAACTGTCCATGAAGATGGAATTTGGCTGGCTTGCCTATAGTGTTCACACACACACACACATACACACTCAAGTGTCCCTCTGTGCACACCAATAGACACAACCAGCACCTATTGTGGTCATTCAGAGGGCTCTTTTTCCTCTGCTGCTAGAGCTGAATCTTCCTTTCCAAACCAGCAGAGCCTGGATTAAGGCTCAGGAGGTCCCATCAAGCTTCTTGCACCACTCAGCTCACCCAACGAC
>JAWWMO010000096.1:68186002-68197588 GCA_035047845.1 Dendrocincla fuliginosa
TGGAAGAATATGAACAAACAAACAAAATAGGCAACATGGAATAGAATCACAGAATTGTTAAGGCTGAAAAAGCCCTCTAAGATCAAGTCCAATCATTAATCCAGCACTGCCAAACTCACCACTAACCCATGTCCCCAAGTGTCACATCTACGAGCCTTTTGATCATTTCTAGGGATGGTGATTCCATCACTGTCCTGGGCAGACTGTTTCAATGTTGACCAAAGAACCATCTCTGATACCAAACACAGTTGCTAAATATGACTATTAAGTTCTAGAGGGAAAGCAATCTCAAAGACAGCATGGCATTGCTCCAGAGTCTCTTCTCTGCTTGTGCTGTTGATTGAGACCTTGTGTCCCTCCCAAAAATTATTGGGTACCCTGACTAGAGGACCCCGCTTGACCTGCCCATGGGAACATCAGGAACTTTTCATTGGCAGCTGTGAGCTGAGATGGGCTGATTTCCACCTGAAGGTGCCCAGAGTTACACTGACTATCAGGAAACCGAGAGCAAGGATGCATCTTACACAGGCCCAGTCCTCATGGGATGTATTCACACAAAAATATCTGGGTTTTGAGTAGGACCTGGCCTCTTCCTGCCTCAGAAGGATGCATATACCCAATATGTGACCATTCCCTCAGCATAGAGGAAACATGGGAGGAGAAGGGGAACTCCTGCTCAGTGTTCCCTATGCCAATGTTCTTGCTAGTCACAAGGAAGCAGCCAAAGGTGACAGTCATCAAGGCTGCCTTTTTGCCTGAAACAAGGGTTTGGACTCAGCTTCTGGACAGAATCAGATTATAGATAGCAGAAAACTAAGGGGGACAATAAGATCAGTCCATCCCTCTTCTTTTGCTCCTTGATTGTTCCTGCACTGAGTGCAGATGGGCAAAACCTGGAAACCTCCCTGTTTTACAACCCTGTGGGACGCTCACAGGCAAGGGCTAGAGCACTTCTTCTGGGGAGGCAGGCTGAGAGAGTTAAGGTTGTTCAGCCTGCAGATGACTCTGGGGAGACCTTAGAGCCCCTTCCAGTACCTAAAGGGGCTCCAAGTGAGGTGGAGCAGGACTTTGGACAAGGACCTGAGTGACAGGACAAGGGGGAATGATTTAAAACTAAAAGAGGAGACATATAGGTTAGATATAAGGATGAAATTCTTGGGTGTGACGGGGCTCAAGTTGGCCAGGGAGCTGTGGCTGCCCCATCCCTGGAACAACTTGGTCTAGTGGAAGGTGTCCCTGCCCATAGCAAGGGGGGCGAAATGTGGTGTCCTTTCAGGTCCCGTCAAACCTAAATGAATAAACCACTTTCTGATTCTCTGATTGAAGGTTTGGAGACACCTACTCTTTGCACAGCCACACATCTTGCATTATACCACTCAGTACCTTCTACGATCCTCCTTCCTCAGGACCAAGCAAACTGAGCGATGTTTAGGTTTGGTTTTTACAGTTCCACATAAGAACACGTCCCAGGCTGGTGCTGAGGTCATCCCGAATATTCTGGCTGCCGTGGGGACGAGCTGCCGGCAGAGAGAGCCAGAGCACAGGGAACAGGCAAAGTGCTGCGGGGGGGTGAAGGCAAAACACCTTTGGATGCTCAAGGTCCTTCTTCCGAGGGCACTCCGAGCCACAGAGATGTTGCCCATCCGCCTGGCACTGTTCGTGTCTGCAGAACAGCCTTCCCTGCAGCCAAGCATCCCTCCCCAGCTCGTCCTGCTTCTGCCGCAGGCTTTAACGCTGCCTGCCAGCCTGAGCTACCCAAAAACAGCCTCCCACCAGAAGGTGGTGCCCATATTCCACGGAACTAGGGGCAAGCCCTTCACAACACAGCCCGCTTAGGGGCAACGCCGAGAAGACGCGGTCACACCTTTCCAAAATCATCAGAGCAAAACCCACAGCTGATGCCAGACTCACTCAGGCAGCAGGGAGGCAATTTTGCAGGTGTGACCTGCAGTGTAGCAGCATTTTATGAACAAACAAAACAGGCAGCATGGAATAGAATCATGGAATTGTTAAGGTTCTGCAGTGTAGTGTATTTTCTCTTTAGAGTTTATATTGTAGTGGCCTTTTCAATGAATGAAGCCCTGCAGCTGTAATTGGGATGTTAATAAACCCCTACTCCTGCTGAATATTCACCTGCTAACTAAAAAGCACACAGCCCTGAGCCAGGGCTGCCCATCTTTGTCTAAAGTCACATGTGGATGCTGATTTTTATGCAATACTTTGATGCTACCCCAGGTTGCTCTTGATGGTCTATCAAAGGCAGGTGGAGAATGAGCAGTGTCATAGATTTCCAGTGATATATGAAGGCACCAGCTCAAAACATCAAAATGTATACATGCTTCAGCCTCTCCTCTAGTATTTTCTTGTCTCCTGCTCTCTGTTACTGTACTGGCAATTTTCATTGCTTCCCTCCAGCTCTCTGCTGGCCAAACATCAGCAGTGTCCCTCCTCCGCAGCTGTCACAGCAGCTATACTCAGCCAAGCATGCTGAGCATACAGGTACTTGGCACATGTCATGTCCCCTGTAGAACCAGCAGCTTGTCACAGGCTGCAAAAGGAGCTGGGGTGACAGTGAGGTGCTTCAGGGCACCGATGCCACATCTCTCTTTCGCTCTGCAGCTCTGTGCCACAGCTCCATGACAGCAGTGGGTCGAGGAGATCCCTTCTCCATAAAGATCCTATCTTTGAAAAAAGAAATCACCACATCTCTGAAGACTGTCAGGGTCCAATCCGAAAGGTTTTTCTAACACATCATCTCTGTGATTTACAGTTATTCTTTACCACCACCCAAAAAAGATGGAGCTTGGTGAGATCGTTGTGACTAAACGTCCCAGTGAGATGCAGAAGTACGAGAGGCAGATGCCAAGAGTCCAGAACCTGCTGTGGAGAAGCAGAAATTGGATCCACCAAGTTTTTGGGTATCTCACAGGAGAAATGAAAGAATATGGAGAGTGGATGAAAAGTAAGCACAAGGGTGTGTTTGGGGCTGTCTGCTTGGGGACATCTCTATTGCCAACAGTGCTTTCAGTGCTGGGACATGAGATGAGAATCTGTTTCACTCCCTGAGGCAGAGCACAAGCTTATTACAAACTTCTGACCTTTTAATTATCTCATTATGAGGAAGGAAATCTTACTGCATCCTCTTTCCCTTGCTATGGCTGCATGAAAAATTTAGCACAGGCCAAAAACATCTTTTACATTTGATCAGTTATTAGCATCACATTAGCATCACATTCCTTATAGTAGTGCCCAGAATCACACCTCAAGGCTGGGGATAGAGTCTCATTTGTAACTGCTTTGGATCAGCCACTGTCCCTCCTCCACGTGTGGGCTGACAGTGGAAATCATGCGGGCAAAGGCTCTTGTGTTCCAGCCTTGGGGGGAGCAATAAGCACTGCGGGTGTTATGATGCTATAAAATACAGACTGAGACTGATCTCAAAGGTTTACTGCCCAGACAGGAACAATACATGAGCAGGTGGTCTGTGTTACTCAGAATTACTAGGAATGTGGGGTTTTGAGAGGCTGTGTAAGATTGTGGATCCTCTCTCAAGGCAAGGCTTGTTAGCAGAACAACTCCAGTGATGGGAGAGTAATAGGTGCACAGCCAGGCTGTGCAACAGCTAGCACTGGTGGAGAAGTTGGGCTAAAATGCTTCAGACAGGCTCATCAGGGCACACTGTGTGTGATCCCCATATGCAGGGGAACATCTCCTGCTGCTTCACTTTACTCCAGCAGTCCATATGTTGTAGGCAGCTTTTCTTACTCAATGTTCTAGAAAGTTTTGGCCATTGCCATCTGGTTATATTTGAACTTTTACATTTAATAATTGTGTCTGAATGTGAGCATACTGCTGATACAAGTTTCATAGTTCAGTACCAAATATTAGTTAAAATTATTTTAGACAAGCCTGATCATTTTTCTTTAAGGAACTCATTCCTCCTCCTCCCTCCTCTTCCTTAACCATGCCTGGAAGGAGTTTCTAGGAATAAGTCATTGCCCATATTCAAAAAGTCCTCTGTCACTTTATGCTGCATCTAATTAATAATCTAAGCTAACAGAATTAATTTCAAATCTTTAGGAAGATGAAAGCTGTTTATACACGTTGCATGAACGTCTTGTACATACAAGGCAGTCCCTCTTTCTCACCTATTCTCCTAACACCATGTTTAATAACACACAGCAGTTCAGAAATGGTTACAGTTTTCCCAGAAGAGAGGCAGAAAAAGAATTTGAGCCAAAACCACCAGCAAAAAGTTATTGCATGCTACAAGTCCCTCCTCTGCCCACAAAGATGTTTAGAAGCACGGTACATAAACATCCTCAGACAGGCTGCCCTCATCCCACCTGCCCTTTGCACTCACCTGAGGTACCTGAGCTTGTTGCCTGTTTGCTCTGTTCAGGTTCAATAGGCTTCTCTAAAAAGTAATAATTTTTTGTCCTTTGGAAATGCCTCTTTGCCCTGAATACAGTCCAAGATATAATAATTCTTTTCTTAATTTAGGTTCATTAGTTCTCCAAATGCTTTTTAGGCACCTTTGACCCAATCTTCTATATGCTGATTTTCTTCATAAAACAGCAAAATTGTTTCCTTTTTATATTTCCCTGTTTACACACAAACTGGTTTGAGTCTGTCTCTGCATCTGAATTATACACTAAAAAGGGTCTATCTCCTCAAAAAAATTGTAGCAGAATCTAAAGTGATCTGCTATGCAAGTAATTCTTTGACTATTCTTTGACCATCATAAATATATCACATTTTTATCAATCCCTCCATGAACTTTAGAACAATGCCCAGTCCATCCCTATTAGTTTTGAAGTGCCAGATGCAAAATACACTGAGACTGCAATAAATCATAGAGTAGTTTTACAGTTTCTCCTGTTGATACATCACTTCTGCTTTGTGGCCAGAAAGCAGCTGCAGAGATGAGTGTGCTTTACTGAAATGATGCCTTAGCAACAGCATTCCCCTTTGATCTCCTCCAGATAAGCCCTTAATGATTCAGCTGGTGGACTGGATTTTGCGAGGGACCTCTCAGGTGATGTTTGTCAACAACCCTCTCAGTGGTCTGATCATTTTAGTGGGGCTTTTCATCCAGAGCCCCTGGTGGATGCTCACGGGCTGTACTGGGACAACTGTGTCCACGCTGACCGCGCTGGCTCTCAGTCTGGACAGGTAGGTGGTACCTCATGTCCTCATGCACTTAATAAAAATGGATTTGTTGTGATATCTGGAGCCCACTGGTGGCTCATAGCCACTTGTGAGGGACAGCTTTCCTTACAGATTGTTTGGGAACAGTTAGGTGGGGACAGAGCTGTGCTCCAGGAAGAGCTTGTCCCCACAGCTGGCCTGTCCCCACAGCTGGCTGTCTTCATGAAAACAGATGGTTACCTCTCTCTCTGACTGCTATTGTCACAAGCATGCTGGTCCTTCAGGTCATTAAGGAGCCTCCTAGAGCACCATCATCCAAAAATCCCCAAACTCTCTTCATCCACACACCATTGCAAGACAGCACATTGGCAACCTCACTGCTTTTTCCCTTCACCAAGAGCAGGGCACTTATAAGCTGCATTTCAGTGGGTCCCCATGACAGGCTGTATTTGGCATGCCTTGCAGATATTTCTTTCCATCACAGATCAGCCATCACAGCTGGACTGCACGGCTACAATGGGATCCTGGTGGGGTTGCTCATGGCCGTCTACTCCGACAAAGGGGATTACTACTGGTGGCTTCTCCCTCCCGTGGCAGTTATATCAATGGCCTGGTAAGTATCCCTTCTCCTAAGCACAATTATCAAAGAATGAGTATGGCTATGCACAGCTTAAATACATCAAAGCCCCCTCTGCCCTGCGCTAATAACTCCAGTGGCACTGGAAGGACAATCTTGTTGATGCACATTGCTCGTGAGGGATGTGGTAGGAGCTGAGGGCACAGACAGCACTGGTCACAGCACACAGGTAAAGCAGCCCCATTCCAATTCTCCAAAAATGGCCCTCAGCAGCTGGGTGTATTCATGGTGGAGGTCCTTATCCCCAGCACCACAAGAGTTGTCCCACACCCGGGTGCTGAACCAACTCTGTGCTCTCCCAGGGATGAATCCAATATTCCCCTTCTCAGACGTGCAACCAGTCATGAGCAAAATTAATTCCTCCAAGTAATTCCAAATGCCAGACTATGTCTTTCCAGGATTAAATTTGCCATTTTTAAATATGGACGCTAACAGCACTGCTGAATCTATTTAACAGCCTTTACTGAAATTAATTTAATAGTCACATTTTAATCAATGTAAGCAATAAGATGCAAGTGCTTATTGGATTTCACTGCTTTTAAGATCAGAATTTTCTGAATGTATATATTTCATTTCTTTAGTCACCCTCAACAAAGGTCATTTTATAACAATCTCTCAAAACCCGGGGCATGCTGCAAGGATGTTTAGTTTGTCTTATCTGCCAGAATTCCTTGAAGCTTTTTGTTCAAACTTTTCTTCATTCTTTGGGTTCACAAGACTTGAGGGTAGAGCTGAAAGATCTTAAAATTAGACATTTCAGTGATGTTTTAACTGATATTTTGAATTTCAGCTTTAGAAGTCAGCATTTCTTTAATTGCTTCCTTTTTTCCTGACAAGATGTATAAGTGGCAGAAGCTTTGTATTTCAGCACATAAATTAGGACATCATTTTCACTGAAGTACTGGGTTTTTAGGATTTTTTCGTTTTTTGGGTTTTTTTGTTACAGCTAGAATCAAAGAAATATGTGAAGTCCTTTGGGAACCAAATTTGTCAAAAAAAAAAAAAAAGAGAAAAGAAAAAAGAAATAGAAGCTTCATCTGAGATTATACAAGGAGAACAAAGCATTTTTTCCTCTGATAATATCTACACAGCAGGACACAAGATGTTGCTTTTGAAATGCCAAATAGTTTGGGTGGGGTGCAGTTTATTATAACCAGCTTAATGACCTTCCTGTACTCAAAATACAGCTTCTTGAAAAATTAATCTTTAAATCGATTTTTTTTACAATATCCACTGCTGCTTGGAGTGGACCATAAGAGCTATCCAGCTCACTGGTGTCAGAGGAGCCCAGGATCTGGCCATTTACTCTCCTCTACAAGCTTTCTGTGCCCCATAAAAATCACATATTTCCTTGCCAATATGCTCCCATAAAATCCTTCATGTAAGACACACTCTTCAAGTGAAAAGTTGGAAGTCTGGAAGTGTCCTGAGGAAAGCAGATCTGGCAAAATTTATATCCCAGGTTCTACAGACAAGAACTTTGGGGAAGGTCATGGCATTTCAAGGTTTGCATGCTTTTTAGTGTTCTGTCTTTAATAGGCTGAGGGTCACCTGAAATACTTGACATGTTAAATATATTCAATCAAGTTTTTCCCTGATGATTTTGGATGGTACCTGGGCAGCACACAGTAACATCACTGTCTTTGACATACACATGAACATCAACCAAGGTGTGGGTGATGTCTGGCACCAACGCTGTTCACAGCTCAGTTACAGTAGTGGCTTCATCTTACACTCTGTTGGTCTCCATATGTCCTAAGGATTCCTCATTCCCCAAAAACAGGGTCTAATATAATACATAATTCTGTCTTCCTTCTCGGAAGATTTTCAATCCTCCTTGGTCACATCTTCTGATTTACTTCTCCTCCAGAGCCATCTTCTGATATCCTTCGCACTGTTCAAACAAAACAAACAAACAAAAGGCAATTTAGGTAATTTCCAGCTCACTCTTGCCTCCTCAAGATAGTAGCTTTTTTAAACCATCTAAAGTTCTCCATAGTTCTTCATGTGGCATTCCCAAAATTGCCCTTCTGTTTCTTCTTAATTTTTTTTCCTGAATAAAAGTCACACTACCTACCTAAATGCTGTATTAGATGCATTTCTTCCTTGACTCCCTGACCTCAGCATAACTACCATGGTCACAGTTCTGAGAGAAGGATGTGGAGTTTACACCATCCATGAATGGAGTCGATAGTTTTTCAGAAAGATGAACAGCATTCTGCAACTCTTTGTCTGATGCAGGCTAACATATTAAAGCATTCACTACCTGATGTTTCTAAAATGAATGGCACTGGCTTGCATTTGCCAAAATTACCATTTTATGACCAAAGAGGTAGGCTGTTTCACCACTATAATTGTTATGAACAAGTCACAATCATGTCTCTTCTTCTGTTCTTAGCCCAGTCTTGTCCAGTGCTTTGGGATCCATCTTCAGTAAATGGGACCTTCCTGTTCTCACTCTGCCCTTCAATATTGCGGTGACTCTGTACTTGGCAGCCACAGGACACTACAACCCCTTCTTCCCCACAACCCTCATCAAGCCTGTGACTGCAGTGCCCAATATCACCTGGTCTGCAATCAATGTGCCACTGGTAAGCTTCACGCCAACAAGTTTATATTTCACGAAAAAGATGAGCATGAAGGTGTTCATCTGTAGATGACACATTCGCGTTGGTCAGAATGACTGTATGATATGTACATCCAGGAGCAAGTCAAAGAAATACATCGCTAGGTTAAGTGCAAATAGAGCAGTGCCATAAAATCCCCTGAGACAGTCCTGGTTGACCCAGCAGAAAGGCTGGTGGAGCCTGAGGGAACAGAGATCCTCAGCCTTTCACTCCACCTAGACTTGGACTGTCCCAAAACCAGTCTCTCATGCTGTCAGTGGAGAAGAACACCTGGATATGCCTCCCTGCTGTCCATTAGGAGTTAAAAAACATCAGCAAGACAGTCACTGGCAATATGAAAATTCAGAGGAAATATCAGGATTCCAAAGCAGCAGAAACTCATTTATATTGACTCTCCTCAGGTGGAGCTCTAGCTCTGGAGTGTCATCCACCCAAAGCAGCACATAAAGTAGTGATCAACAGCTCGGAGTCCCTATGGACATCAGTGGCAAGTGGTGACCAGTGTCATTTAATATCTTCATAAATGACATAGACAGAGGGATAGAGTGCACCTTTCAGCAAATTTGCATGTGACACCAAGCTGAAGGGGCAGTGACACAACTGAAAGATGGGGCCATCCAGAGGGACCTTCAGAAGCTTGAGAAGCGGCCCATAGGAATCTCACATGACTTAACAAGGCCAAGTGCAAGGTGCTGTACCTGGAGTCTGTGTAACCCCCAGGATCAATCCAGGGTGGGGATGAGCAGATGGAGCAGTCCTGGGGAGAAGGACTTGGGAGTGGAGGTGGGGGAGAGGCTGGACATTGCCAGTCCAGAAACCCCCCATGCCCCGGGCTGATCCCACAGTGTGGGCAGCAGGGAATGGGGTGAATTCTGCCCCTCTGCCCCTCAGGTGAGACCCCACCTGCAGAGCTGCCCCCAGCCCTGGGGTCCCAGCACAGGAAGGGCAGGGAGCTGTTGGAGAGAGTCCAGAGGAGGAACACCAAGTTAATTAGAAGGATAGAGTACCTGTTGTACAAGGAAAGGCTGAAAGAATTGGGATTGTTCAGCCTGGAAAAGGGAAGCTTCGGGGTGACTTAATTGTGGCCTTCCAGTACCTGAAGGGAGCCGACAGAAAAGATGGGGAAGAACTTTTTACAAGAGCAGGTAGTGACAGGTTAAGGACAAATGGCTTCAAACTGCAAGAGAGTAGGTTTAGATCAGATATTAGAAGAAAATTCTTGATTGTGAGGGTGGTGAGACCCTTGCACAGGTTGCCCAGAGAAGCTGTGGCTGCCCCATCCCTGGAAGTGTCCAAGGTCACTTTGGACAGGGCTTGGAGCAACCTGTTTAGAGGAAGGTATCCCTGCCCATGGAATATAGTTGGAATGAGATGATCTTTAAGGTCCCTTCCAACTCAAACTATTCTATGACTCTGATTTTCTCACAGTCCAACTCAGGGCCAGGTTTCCTTCCATTCCCTTTGACTCAATAACTTGGACAAAATAACTGCTGTGTCATTCAAGGTACAGAGAATCATTAAGATGCCCTTTTCTACCATCTGCTGCAGCTTTTACAGTCCATACCAGTCGGTGTTGGTCAGGTGTATGGTTGTGGAAACCCCTGGACTGGAGGCATTTTCCTTGTGGCTTTACTTGTCGCCTCCCCACTGATTTGTTTACATGCTGCAATTGGATCAACAGTGGGGATGTTTGCAGGTAAGAAATATTCACCAAAGTTATTTTTACAATGAAGATATCTTGAACCAAGCCATTATACTATTCTGTCCAGACTTTACAGTTGTGTGGGCTTTGAGGTGGTTGGGGCAACACTCTTATATTTCTAACTGTCTCTAAATTTGGAAGCTATAACTGATTAGCCAAGGAAAAGGCACAGACTTTTCTATGATGCAGTTTGCTCCATCCTGTTGTGGGTTTGTAAAAATAGCTAAATGAATTCTACTAAAAATGGTCTGTCCCAACACTAACCAGAGAAACAATATTAAGTTACAAGATTTGAACCTGACCCTTGAAGTTAGACGACATTAATGCTACTTAAATGATCAATTGTAATAAAAACAAAGGATGGAGTAAGTGTAGTCTGAGACAACAACCTTGGAAAAGGCACAGTCATTCAACAAGAAGTTCTCTTGCTTTGAAGCACTTTGTACAAGACTTGAGCTGCTGTATATTCATGTTTTTGAACAAAACTGTCAAAAATGTGTGTGCCTAGGAGGATAGGGCGGGTCTTGTACAGGTGTGACATTTAACCTAGAAGAGAAAGGTCAGGGGAAAGTATCTGGGGATAAGCATGGTGATGAAACACAAGACAGATGAGGACAATATAACAGGAAACACATTAATCTTACAAGTGACAGGAGGGTGGCCTGTGCACTACATATTGTGCTCTCATTTTGGCTGGTACTCCTGAAGCCCATGAGAAATCATGCAAAAGTTTCTGTGAGGTCAGATTTGGAGCAGACCCTCAGCTCCATCCCAGTGGAGATGGAACTTCCATGGCACTGATAGAATGACCACTGCTAGTAACTAGACTACATCTCACAAAGACCACTAGGAAGAGATGGAAAACTCTGCTTACTCCCACTCCTGCCTCTGATATCCAAGATCAGGGTATGTATAAGGTTTAAACAGTATGTGTAAGCTCAGATTTCTGCAAGGAGACACCTGGGTGAGAAGGTTCTCATGCATCCTCAACCTTGCCATCTGGGGGGCCAACTGCAACACACTCCCTTCATACACAGAAAGTTTTGCCTGAATTAAATCTTTGAGGCTAAATTCCAACTGTAGGCACACTGTCAGAGGTCCAAAATAATGAGCTTCCTTTTTCTGCATGTGCATATTATGCAAGTGTGAGCACAGATAAATCCATCCAGATGTCATAGGGAAAAGATGACAGATTCCCAGCAAGGGACAGGTCCTCCTGCAGATATCTCTCACACCTGACCTCTCAGCCTTGCCTTTTGTATTGCAGCACTGAGCATTGCATCCCCCTTTGATGGCATCTACCTTGGCTTACACAATTACAACTGTGCCCTGGCCTGCATCGCCACTGGGGGCATGTTCTACGCCCTGACCTGGCAGACACATTTGCTGTCCCTTGCCTGTGGTAAGTACCTTTTACATAAAGGGAAGCCAAAAAATTTATGCAGCCAGGCAGCCTATGAGCAGTACAT
>JAWWMO010000096.1:68204357-68221946 GCA_035047845.1 Dendrocincla fuliginosa
AATAAAATAAAATAAAATAAAATAAAATAAAATAAAATAAAATAAAATAAAATAAAATAAAATAAAATAAAATAAATTTTTTACAAGACAACTTTTCTCTTTGAAGGGATGGTCACAGCTCTTCTCTCATAGACACAGGTGCTCCTGTTGACAAGATCAGTCACAGACTTCATACAGAAGAAGCTGGGTCCAGTCCTTTCCATGTCCTGAATGGGGAACTGGTGGCTCCAGGATGACTTACCTCTTAATCACTCCTCATGAATAAATAGCAAAGCTGTGCTGAGGGAATGTGGAGGGAAGGGATTTGCTTTCTTGGTGAACATTATTTGTAGCCGAGGTCAGGACAAGCTGCCATCAACACTGGAACACCCTAGTTGCTTGAGCGTGATGTTTCCCTCCTGAATCATAGAATCACAGAATTGTTTAAGTTGGAAAAGCCCTCTAAGATCTTCAGCAGCACTGCCAAGGCCACCACTAACCCATATCCCCAAGTGCCACATCCACACAGCTTTGAATCTCTCCATAGATGGGGACTCCACCACTGCCCTGGTCCAGTGTTTGACAGTCCTTTCCATAATGAAATTTTTCCTCATATCAAGTCTAAAATCAGTTTCCTTCATCTGTTTTGAGACTCAACAACCTCCTCATGTACCACTGGGGTCAAGAGCAGACAGAAACAGCATTACAGAGGGAGACCACTGTAGGAAGTGGTGACACCAGGGAGGATACACAAAGCTGCAGGGATGGAAAACCCACTGCTATGCTTTAAAACAGTGATGGGGAGAAACAGCTGCAGCATGGCATGGGACTCACAAGCCAGGCAAAGCATGGTGGGTTAAGGGGCTGCTGAGCAAAGTTCCTTGTTGGCCTTCACTCTGAAGCTGCCAGAGCTGCTCTGCAGCAGAGCTCTGGCTTTAGCTCCCTGTTCTGTTCAATATTGCTCTGAGCTTAAAATTAATGTTGTATTCTTTCAGCCCTTTTGCAATGTACCATCTCTTCGTCCCATACCTGCAACTATATGTCCATGCAAATAGGAGTCATCAGACCCAGGGAGAGTAGGCATCTCTCCCCGACCCCTAGGCATGCACATGGAGCCAGCAGCATCCCAGCAGGCACCAGAAAACTCCAGGAAGAACACTCTGCTCCAGAGGGGCACTCCAGCAACATGGGATCTCACTACAAGCTGAATAAAACTTGCCTGAATAAGATAAGTCCCTAAAATTCCAGCTGTTGGGAAGCTGCTCTGTGCTCTGTCTATGCCAGATATGCCCGGTCTGCAAAAACAGGCATATTGACCAACACTGCAGACTGACTCAGGTATTTTGTAGATCACATTCGTCAGGATTACAGAAATAACACCACTCTGAGGGTGAGATTTGTTTGCTAAACACTATCCTCTCACTCCCCCTACAACAGTTTTAATTTGGAAGATGGAAGGAGTTCAAACAGGAAACAAACCCTTGGTTGCAGTCGATTTTACAGTTCTCAAAAGTCTTTTACCAACTCCTACAGCTGTTGCCACAGCTGGAATTCACACATCCCAGTGGTGGGATAAGAAGACCTGGGATAGCTCTGTGGGAAAAAAGGTTTCTTGCATCACATTTTGCCTGGGAATGAGTTTGGGCATCTCTGACTGCTTACGCAGCATCTCCTGAGCACACTCAATCACCTTGATGCATTTGACTAGCTTAAGTTCTTATGGAACTGCATCCTCACATCCTTCTCCAGTGACAGCCCTTTGCATAGACAGTTGAGGCAGGCCCAAGTCCCTCCTCCCAAAACGTGTAGCTTCACACAGCACAGCAGGGTTGAAGCACCAAGTACGTGCAGAAGTCCATCCAAAAGCATCCAACCTACCAAAAATGCACAGGTGTTCAGGCTGCTTAGCACATCTCAACACCTGCAAATTAAACTGTGCTGTGCAGTGAATTGCAAAAGGTAAAGACAGGGAGACAGAGACATCCTTGACCTGTGTAACTCAGGACGATCTGGAGTCTATTTTCCCCTGCACACCGCAGCCTGCACATAACCCTGCTTCTCCACAAGTCCCTAATTTCAGCTAAGTGCTGACAGTACTGTTGCTCTATCATCCCAAAATCTCTGCTCTGCAAAACAGCTCAGCCAGAAACCAGGCAGAGGCTTCCTGGCTGTGGAGAAAACCAAAAAGGCAAAGGTGATGACAAACTGTCAGCCAGCAATTGTTTCTTACTGTAGTAAGAATGGTTTCTTACTCAAGTGAATTTATTTCACTTGTGCAAAATAAATCATGTTTAGGCAATTTTCCTTTCCCAGAAATTGAGTTATCCTACAGATATGACTTTTCTTTCCTTTTCTCTACTGCAAAATGGGCAGCTTTACTGCAAATGGATTTATGCCTGGGTGTGCACATGCATGAAAATGTTGCTCTGTAGCACTGCTTGCAAAATCCCATAATCATCTACAGCCAATGTAACCCTCCCTTTATCCATTGCATTATTAATTTTCAGTTGTTTCCACCATCTGATGGTTCATTTCTGGATGCTAGCAGTCCTCTTCCTCTTGTTGATCAGATCTGCAACCCATATCATGTACAACATCTTCCAAATCTGTTAAGAACTACTTGGCAAGAAAACAGTAATTGCTGAGATTTATAGTCTTAAAGAGTTTATTTTTGGAAGCATTAGAGTATTCTGCTGTTTGTTAAGGCCTAACACATTCATCTCCTACAAACCTATATGTTTGTGAGAATGGCTTATTTCCTCAAGAGCAGGCACTCCCTGGGTGAGAGTCACAACCCTACCATCAGGGCAAAGGATGTAGAAAGGGCAGGAAACCTTATTAAGCTGAGAATAGATGAACGGAGGTTGAGTGAATTGACTCTGAAATGGCAAAAGTGAATGAAGAAGTTGAAAAACACCTTGCCTTTTTCCATAGAAATAAAGCAAGTCTGGACAGCTTTGTGATTCTTATGGGGATCCTGTTGCCTTGAGCCAGGTTTGGAAAATGAGACCCTTTGGATCTGAGTATTTCCCTGGAGTCAGGAGAACAGGAGAGGGGTTTGAAGCTGAAAATCAGAATTGTTTTAGCTCAGGTTTTCACTGTGTACTGAAATACAACAGTTAACCTCAGGCTTCCAAACCCCCCTCATATTTTGGGTTGTTTCAATATCATGGCTGGACACAATGATCTCAAAGGTCTTCTCTAAACAAAAGAATTCTATAATGCTGTGATTCTAATATGGCTGAGCCATTCTGCAATGACCAGAAAAGCAAGCAGCCTTAAGGTTCATGCATGAATCAGAGAGTTTTCTCCCTACCAGCTGCTGGGTGCCAGGGCACAGAAACAAACAGAATCATTCTAAGAGCCAGGCAGAACTGATCCTCCATCCTGCAAAACAGATGCACAGAACAGGGAGAGAAGAGAGGATCAGAAGGTGGCCAAACAAGAGTCCAGTGTCTTCCAGCCCAAGTGCATATTATCTTCTTTTGGGAGCCAGTCTGCCACAGTAAGCAATTGGGGTTAAGATTATGATGGAGGAAAGAATGATTTCCAATGGAGGTCCCATAGAGACTTCCAATTTAACTTTGTTTCCCCAGGCACCCAGGCCAGCCTAGAGAAACACCAATTGATAAGCAAAGTGATAGTGCTGCCTGGAAAAAGGGCTGGGAACACAAAACCAAAGAAGGGGAACCAGCCAGATGAATGCACTTGGCTCTCCTTTGGCCTGTATTTCATCAGGTTTCAGGACAGACATGACTACTTGGTCTTTCTTGGAGTCTCAGAGACATTTCCTAAGCTGGACATCATGGGCACCTATACACTGGTGAATGAAGTGGTGCAAAGGGGCAGGTCCTCATCACCTAGGTGCTGAACCATCATGTGTTGGCCTTGTCTGACTAGTTCCTTTCCAAACAACTCTCCATTTCAGCATTTTGAACCAACATCTTGAAAAATCTGCAGCTGAAATAGATGCTTTGTTTGGTATCTCAGCACTCCCATGCTCAGGGCATCAGCCTGAAGGAAGAGAGCCTGAACCTCTGCCTAAATACGTCAGCTATTTGCCATGACAGTATAGTGCTTTTTAACTTCCTAGTCCATCCATAAGATATCTACAACCCGCTCTATAAATTCCTGACCCATTCCTATCCCAGGAGACAGAGACTGTTGCTTTTAATAATCTGTTTTCTGGGTATCATTTATGCACTCTTTAAACTGCAGGGGATGTGGAGGTGAGCCATGAGAGCATGCCAAGGGATACAGAAAGGACAAAGGCTCTCCAGAGCAGGTAGGCAGAGGATGGAAGTGATGTGTGTGTTAGGAGAACTGTTAATTTTTGGGAGCACACATAAGCAGAGGAATACAGAGCAATACACAAGTCTCAAACACGGAGTTTAGACTGTGCCAGAGAAAGGAAACTGCTGTTTATGAACCCTCTGAAACTCGAGATCTGAATATTTGCTGAGATTTCCATAGCTGCACATGTGGCTGTGCTGGAGACACACCACAAGAGGGGGACGGACACCAGGGCAGACAGTGCTCTGCTCCAGCCATATCCATAGCCACTTGCTAAACCCCATCTCACTGTTACACGGAGGAACGTCAAAGAGCAGCTTTTTCCAGGGAATTTCTGCTGGCCAAAATGCAGGGGTAGGAGCTGCCTACACCAGTCTGACTGTTGGTCCACTCCATATAAACCCAGAGATTTCCCTCAGCAAGCAAACACAAGGTTGTGGCAGACCCCATTGTGAGCTGTGCTGAAACAGATTTTTCCACTCTGCACTCACTGATAGAAACAGGATGATGAAAAGAAACGTGGCCACAGATGCTGATGGGGACAGACTTGCTTCTCCAGGCACCCAGCCTGTGGCATAGGTCAGTCTTTTCCTGGCCTGAAGAGCTGTCTCCTTATCCAGCATGTAGGGTGAGCATCACTCTCCCTCAACCCTGTGGTTATTTCCCACTCCTGTCATACCTCCATCACCACTGCCACCTCTCCACACACCTCCAGAGGGACCACAGATTTGGAAAAATTCTGGAAGTGAAATGGTGGATTGGGTCACAATCTGCTCTACCACAAAAGCCTAGACCAGATGGGCTTCAAAGGTCCCTTACCTCACCAGAGCAATTTTGGAGCATCACCTGGTTTTTACACTCTTTCCCATAACATTCTCATAGACAAGGTAATGAAGTATGAGCTGACCAAGTGGACAGCAGGTTGGATTGAAAACTGCCCAAATAGTTGGGCTCAAAGGGTTATAATCAGTGGCACAAAATACAGGTAGAGGCCAGTCCTTAGTGCTGTAACCCAGGGTTAATAATTTTAACATCTAAATAAATAACCAGGGTGTTGGGACAGAGTGCACTCTCAGCAAAATTGGGGAAGGTGGAACACTGGGAGTAGTGTTGGGTACACTGGAGGCTTTTGTTGCCACCCAGAGGGTCCTCAGCAAGCAAGAAAAGTGTGCTGACAAGAACCTCATGAAGTTCAGGAAAGAGAAGTGCAAAGTTCAAAATCTGGGGTGGAGAAATTCCATGCACCAGTACAGGACTGAGATCATCCAGCTGGAAATGATCATGACAGAAAAGGCTCTGCAGGTCCTGGTGGTCACCAAGGTGACCACAATCCATCAATGTGCTTCCTGGGCTGCTTCAGGAGAAACCTTGTCAGCATATCAAGAGAGGAGATCCTGCTCTTTTCTCAGCACTGGTGAGACACATCTGAGGCGTAGTGTCCAGTTTGGAGCTCCCCAGTACAGACAGGGTCATTCCAAGTCCAGGAAACAGCCCCCAAGATGGGATGACAAGGAGTCCACATGGTCCACATATCACGTTTTCACAGCCCAACCCAGCAAAGGCCAGAACTTGGGTTTTAGCAATCTGCAGAACTCCATACAGGGGTTTACTGAAGCACTTGTTGGAGTCCAAGAGCCGATTCAGCTCCCTGTGCAGACCTAATCCCTGCAGTACAACCTGAGCTGAGGAGCACAGCCAAAACCAGCAGCAAAAGGCAATCTGCTACCAAGCGGTTTTCAATGCACGTCTTGAAGGCCACTGAGCCTTGAGAGAGGTGTGAAGCCAGAGCATGTGAAGCTGGATTAGGGCCCTTAGAGTCTTTCCTGGCACAGCTGACCGGCTCAGGTACCGTACCCAGCTGATGCAACCAGACAGCTCCTGCCTGGCGAGCTAAACCAGTCAGGGATCATTCAGGCATTTTTCGGGTGCTACGTCTGGTTGAGATCCAATGACCAAGCCCTGCTCTGACCATGTCAAGCGCTGGGCTTGGCCCAAAGGGTGTTCTCAGAGCCACCTTCCCACAGAGCACCGCATGCAGAAGAAACACATCAACCAGCCTTGACAGCAGAGAGTTGATGAGGTAAGTCATGGATTCAGATATCCTAAATCACACAGAGCTTAGTTGTCAGACACCAACACCAGCTGCCTTGACCTCAGTACCAAGTGGTCTTCACACATGCCTAAAATCAAAAGGCAACTCGCTAGTCACCTGTAGCTGTTACCTGAATGATCAGTTTGCACATCATTCATTAATTACATGGTCACCTAGAGCTGGCCCACTCCCAGGCAGGTGATACCTGACAGCTACATAACAGGCACATAACACATCTTGATCCTTTTGGCAAAGAAATGCTACTACTGGTTTAGTCTTCCACCTTGAATCCCAAATTCTAAAACACAGGAGATAGATACATCCCTGAGCACCCAGCATTGAAGGTTACTGATGAGCACCTGAACTGGCATGGATTGAGTTACTCCTGGGAGGTTTTTCTATCAATGCTACCTTTCTGTATCAGTCCTGTAGGGAATCTCAGAACCCAGGCAACCAGGGGTGCTTTGCCTGCCTACGGCGCACAGCCACAGGCAGGCATTCCTGCTCCTGACTCCAGCACTCAACCTGGGATCTCATCTGGACCTTTTCAGAAGGTAAATTTCTGCAAATTTAGGGATTCCCTAAAGCAACTACTGCATTAATAAAACCCTTCAATAGTCATCTGCAGCTGGGATCCAGTGAGCCTGTCACATGGCAGTGGAGATCTGCACTGCTCTGCCTCTAGCTCACAGAGCAGGCTGCTGCCAGGGACCTCATTCCCACGCAGGAATCAGCAGACTGTGATCCTGTTACTTATTAACCAGCTCTGATAATCTAAACAATGCATTGCTCCAAGATATCCATCACTGAGCTGCCAAGCCAGTGAGTTTTTTTGTGTATCACTCCAACCTGTCAACTACCTCATTAAAGCACCAGAATCTGACAGAGCGGTCCTGAATCTGGTTCCTGTGTACAAGGACGTGTAGTGACAGGACAGGACTCTGGCACAGGCTGCCCAGAGAAGCTGTGGCTGCCCCATCCCTGGAATTGTCCAAGGCCAGGCTGGATGGGGCTTGGAGCAACCTGCTCTATTGGAAGGTGTCCCTGCCTGTGGCAGGGGGGCTGGAAAGAGATGGGCTTTAAGGTCCCTTCCAACCCAAACCCTTCTTGTATTCTGTGACTCCCTGGAGGAAAGAGCCAGCCCACAGCTCTGTAGAAGGAGGCAGAACAACCCAGCAGCAAACCCTGCCTGCCTCCTGTGCTGCACCCCTTTGGCAAAGACCTGAAAAGAAGTTGTTTTAAATAACTTGAAGCCAGACCTGAGCAACCCTGCAACAGGAGAGTTGTGAAGCCTAGAACTCCATCCAAACTGACTCCCCTTGAGGCTGTCACATCCAAATCACCCACTGCATTTCCCTTGAGACACAAGGATTCATTTTACCAGTGATAAAGCAGAGGCAGCCCAAGGAGAAATTAACAGCAAAGGGAAAAAAAATTTGCTACACTGGAGTGATGCAGCCTGCCCTGAAAAATTTCATGTAACATGCACTACTGGGTGCAAAGTGAGAGGATGACATTGTCTGGCTCACTCACAAGGGCTGGTGCCTGTTTGACCAGAGGAAGCCTTGCTCATGCAGCAGTACTAAGCTGACAACTTACATCAGATGTCTCACTCTTAGGGGGACAAAAAATTCTAATCTGCTGTTAACATTATCTCCATCATAAGAGATGCACCCTGAGAGTAATCATGGTGAGAATAACATCATACTGATGTTGAGGCTGTTTTCACAGGGCTGGAGGAAAGATGTAAGATGGGTTCTGGTTTAGCAATAAAACATTCCCTCCAACACCCAGGTGAATTTGCAGGATTGCTTCTCTCAGTCGTCACTGTGAAAGAGTCCTGAAGTGAATTATATAATGGCTTAAATTAGCCTAGCAGGTTCCTTAAGTTCAGTAGCTTATCTCCTGCCCTTTCTCCTCTAACTCACTCTCTCAAGAGTTCACCAACCAGCCTCTTCTCTGCCTTTCACAGCACTGTCACATCCTTATAAACCTCTTAAATATGATAGATTTCTGATATTCCAGGTTCCTCCATTGAGATAGGCAGCATAACCCTTGAATTTCTCAAATAATTAACAAAAAAAACCATTAAACAATGGAAGGTCACCAGGTCTTTCACTTCATTGTGTTAACAGAATAGTGCTTCTGAAAACCATCCAGAAAAATGAAAACCTGACAGATTGGTGAACACAAAATGCTGTGATGCACATCTCCACATCAGAGTTTCGAGAGGGAAGGATGTTGAGTTTTATTGGATAAGGAGAATAATTCTGGGAAGGTCAAGCTCAGCTACACTGAGAGTCCAGTTTAAAGCCTTTTAGTGGTAGAGGAGGAGAAAGGACAGAGTTAAAGGAGCATTAACAACAAAAAATACAAAACGAAAAAAAAAAGCAGCAGGGAAGAGGACATTAGGAGAGGCTGTTGGCAAGAGACCTAGGACAGAGTAAGAGGAAAGGTGGAGAATTCAAAGGCAACCCTCTGAACATTCTCTTGGAGCTCACCGAGTGGGAGGAGAAACAAACTAATTAGTAATATCAGGACAGGAGCCATGCTAGCCTATATAAGCTGGTGGGACATTTTCTTTTTCCCTGCTTTCCTTCTGTCCTAATCAGCAAAGCAACAGCTACCCCTGAGCTCATCAGAGAGGTAAGAGCACTCTGTTCGTTCCTTTTAATGCACAGCAATAAACATACACCCTGTTAGTGACTTACCTGGGTCTTTTCCCTCGAAACACCTGAAAGCCTTTGATTAGTCCTGCTGAAGGAGGACAGCTAAGGCTCAGGAGGAGCACAGATGTTAAGGAATGTCACAAGAATATCAATTATTGAGAAGCTTCTAGCAGGGTGAGGATTTATTAGTATTGCACAGCCCAGTTGGCTGAATCTTTGAGGAAAAAGAGAAAATTTAAAAAAAAAAAATTTAAAGAAATAACTGAAACTTTTTAACATATTTTACTGTCTTTCTATTCTGCAAAATGAAAAATGCCCAGATAGTAATAATACACAGTCAATGTGATAGTGTCTCTGTATTTCTCTGTCCCTGAGAGACAGATCTCTGAAAACTGAATTGCGGATGGGCTCAATGAATATTTGAATCTGAAGGATAACCTTCCTTTTGAACTAATACCTTGAAATATATATTCTATGGGGAAACCTGAACTTTTTTTTTTTTAATCCAGTGAGGGCCAAGTGCATTATAATCTCTCTGAGGAGTGTATATGTGCTCCTATGCATAACACAATACTAATCCAGCTTTACTAAACCCCTGGTAACATTACACAGGGTATGCTGGAACTAGAGCTGCTCAGAATATGGCCCTTTCCTCCTATTGTACTTGGATGCAGGAATTCCTCTGAAAACAGGCTGCACACAGAGCTGGCTGCCCGCAGACCTCACGGCAAGAATTCAGAGAATGAAAAATACAATGGCTGCAATTGTGCAGTAGCGGGTCCTTGGAGAAACAAATACCACAAAGTAATTTAAATCCTCTTGATTTACAGAGAAACTTGAGTTTTGGCAGGGAGAGGAAAATTCCAGAAAGAAGAGAAAGTACTTGATGACTTTGCTGTGTCTTCAGAGATAAAAGCCCAACACCCAGCAACACAGGCACCAGCTTGGAAGTGCCTATTACCTGGGGGTGTTGATCAGCCAAAATTACTCTGTTCCTCTCCCAGCTGCAAGCACAACACTGCTCTTACCATGGGTAACACATGACGAATGTGTGGCTGGGCTTGCCTCCACTCTGGCAGGTGAATGAGGGGGTATTTTCAGGCCTGATGGTGCAGGGGTGCAGCCCCAGCACAGAGCCTTCTGCACGGCAGCTTTAACGAGGCATTACTGAGATGCCGTGGGTATGGCGTGACATGGGGGAAGTGTACACAAGTGGAAGAAAAATTGATTTAGGGAGACATGAAGTTGCATAACATCACTGCTTTGCTACAGGACATTTATTAACTCTGAAAAGACGGTTACAAAAATAATAGATTAGAGACTCGGCCCTGGGATGATTTCATCTGCATAAAAGAGAAACATCCTTTTTTTTTCCTTTTTTTTTTTGGTCTTCTGCTTTGTTTCATGGGAAGCTCTCACTCCCCAAGGAAAAATAGCTTCAAATAGTTCTCTGCATTACGGCAGTGCACCACTGAGATGAAAATGGCATTCAGACTGGCTCTGCCAGGGTCCTGCTGCTGCTCCAGTATCTCACCAGTTACACACCAGTACTGGGAGCCCTCGCTGCATGGCTGGAACACGTCTCCAAAGCTTCTGTGAGATGAGGCAGGGTGCTTCAAGCTGTCTGCTTGAGGACAGGACTTAGTCTTCAGTTAAGAATCTGGCATTAAAAAATCCACACTTTCCCAGACTAATAGAAGCCAGGATTTTTAAAAAAATCACCAAACCTCCCTGCAGAAGCCACTCAGTCTGTTCCAGCAGAACACTCCTTTTGTAATTATTTTAATTTCCTTCCTTTGTGTACTAAGGGAAAAAAAGGCACTTTGAGTGAAAACCACATGTTAACCTAACTTCAGTGGCAGGTCTTCAAAAGACCTGAGGCAGACTGGCCTTCATGTAATTCCCATCAGAGCATGCACACTTCAGTTTGAATTAGTATTTAGACATCGCTGTCTTAAAATTCTATGAGCATCTCCATTATTCTGAGATAAGGCACCTTTTGTGTTGTCTCCTTTCTTAAATACCTGCTATCACCTACTCCCTAGAACAAGGTAGTGTGCTAACAAATCATTAATCTGAACATATACATCAGGTACTGCTTTGTAAAATTACCAAAGTTATTAAAAACACCTAAAAAATTCTATGCTAGTGCCAGTTTCCAAGTGGTTCATCACTCCTGTATATTTTCATTCGACAGCTAAGTAGAAGTAGTGCAAGCCCTTCATGTTCTGTGTTTCTGAACAGATGAGACAAGCCTCAGGGCTATGGTGACAAACACCCTCACACAGGGGGCAGCCTCCAGGCAGCTCCTGGGATGTGACTCAGGGAGGTCATGAAACCAGTGGGGCTGGGTTTGTGTCTTTACAGAGACCCCATCAGAAACCAGAGGTTCTCTTGGCCTTCCCATTACCCACCAGGCTGCTCTGCAGGTGAGGAGGTTGTTCCATAATGATTTCATTCTCCCTTAGCACCTATATAATTGTAGAACCACAGATTGTCAATGGGTTTGAATGGTCCTTAAAGATCATGTAGTCTCAACCCCCCTTGCCACAGGCAGGGCACCTTTCACTATCCCAGGTTGCCCCAACCTGGCTTTGGACACTTCCAGGGATGGAGCAGCCACAGCTTCTCTGCCCAGCCTGTGCCAGGGCCTTACCACCATCACAGTCAAGGATTCCTTCCCAATATCTCATTTAACACTTCCTCTGGCAGTGACAAGCCATTCCCCCTTGTGCTGTCACTACATGCACTACTAAACTGATAGGAAAGATGAAACATACTCCCTCTCTAGAGACACATCCCTTGATAGACTGGGACTGTTTGGAAGGCTGGACTATATGACCTTTAAAAGTCCCTTCCAACCCACAGTATTCTATGATTCTATGACATAATGGACATGAGTTTGACCAGCAGTGCTGTCCAGAAGCTAACCACAATCACCCCACAGCCGCCATGGATATCCCAGAAGAACAGGTATGTAGGGCACTGACACAGCCTTCAGTGGGGATGAAGTTTGAAACAGCTTAGTGCAAGTGACTCACCAAGTCACCTGGTCTTCTTGCCATGCCAAGTGCATCAAGCTGACTTCATTTCTGCCCATGGCAAAGCAATACATCAATTTTTGATGAATTAAGTCCCTCAACTTGATTCATTTTTTTTCCCCACTGTGCAAGTGTGTCAGTGATTTCCTCACATGCACATTACACCCCACACTGCAAGCTCCTGTTCCAGCTCCTCACTCAGCATGCAAGGAAACACCTTGGGCCCAGGTCACACAGCAACATCGCAATACAGCAGCACTCAATTTCACAGGTTAACAGCAGGGAAAGCCTAACTAAATAGGAAGAATTCTTTAAATGGAAAATGTAAATGCCCTTTCACCAAACGAAAAGCATTTATCTAGGTTGGAAATCTTGATTTACCTGAAAGTGCATCCAATTCACTTATTCCATTATTTCAGAATAAAATATGAGAAAAGTGAAGGTTAATGAATCAAGGTAATGAATTATAACTGAGCCATGAAAAAGCTTCCAGCACCAAGACACCATCCCTAGAAGCACTGTTTTCTCCTTTTCTTTTCTTCCTTAACCTTTTTATTTAAGGTCCTTGCCCTTGTGTCCTACAAGAAGTCAAACTCAGCACTCTTCTACATACTGGTCCTGTAATGAGCCTCTCATATGAAACCTCTCCTTATATTAGTTGGGCTCTTTCAGAAGACAGAGAATGCATACTTATTATTTGTGCATATACTTTCTATATCCTGAAAGGTCACCATCAGTCCTCCAACAACACACAGTGAGAAACTGGCAAAGATGTGCATTAATAAGCCATTCCCCTACTTAGACTCAAAGCTGTTAAACCACAAGTCTGAGTCTGGACGTATAATTCCCAGGGGCGAGGTTGGTTAAGCTTAGGCACTCATCACCTGTGTTTCTAAAGTATGGATTCTCTACTCGAGCTCCCAAAAAGGCTTTTTCTAAAGTTTCAAGAGAGTGAAGGACTAATTCAATATTTATGTGTTTGTATCATCCTATTAAGACTATCAACCCCCTACCTAAATTCATTACTTCTTGCACAAGCTGGTACTCACCAGTGAGACCTGAAGCAGGTCTGGTTCTGTATTCACTCAACAACACACCTGGTCTTATGTTTTCTTTGCCTTGATAATTACCAAGAAGTAGTCATGCTCTTCAGAAAACAGAGTACACTTCAGGGTAAGGTTTGGCTTTTTTCAATTCTCTGGCTTCACATCAAGAATTGCCTCTTAGAGAAATAATGATTTTGCTATAGGACACTGTTTTAAAATCCAGTGTTTACAGCTGGGTGTAAGTCTCTGATCCAGACTTACAGCCCAAATAAGCTTGTCTAGATCTGTATGAGGTGCCAAAGGGTTTTTCAGCAGCTACTTCCTTATCCAAAGGGCGTGTGTCCCACAGGGGACCTCATCTCCACCAGCCCTGCATGGATACCCCAAACACCTTATTTAGGCCTTAACACCTTTGTTTGGCTTATAACACTCCCCTACCTTATTTAAATCTTTTTATAGTACCTGCTGAATTTAACAAGTGTCTTTTCATTAGTCCCTGAGGGTTTCTTACTACAGCTTACAACATGTGGTCCCATATCTTGGCAGAGACGGAGGCAACATGACTGATGCAGAATGGAAAACACTGTAAATTTGGCCTTTAGTGTCTTGAATTACCGCTGGGTACTTCTAAAGATGGGCAGCTAAAAGAATAGTTCAGCTGAGAAAATAAATGTATTTATTTTCAATGCACGTGTGTAATGGAATAAGGCACCATGGACATCCCTCAAGCTAAGGCCATGTTCATGAGGAAGGCTGAACTGACCCAAATAGTTGACAGTACAGAGATGTATAAAACTAACTTTAGATGCCTGTTGTTGATGACTGATGGGCAAATTCAAACTGGAAATATGGGTTAATCAGCAGAAGAAACTTAGTAATTGGGGTGGATCTCTGTCAAGTAGAATCTTGAGGTAAACTTCAACCCCTGTGAAGACAGTGTCTTCTAATGCTGTCTCACTCTTTTTGAAACCACCCTTAAAATCAAGAGCTGTCTGATTTCTAGCGAACACGGTATAGCTGAGAAGAGTGTTGAAATCAGGTGAAACACTATGACAAAAGGCTTCTCGTGGTGTTCAAATCTACGACTGCATAGAAGTCTGGAAGAACAGAACATAAGTTCATGAAGACACGAGAATCAGGTGTTCAGAATCAGGATTTTTCTCTTTGTGGCTCCAAAATAATGCATGATGAGCAATAACACGTGGTAGAGACAATAAATAAGAATCAGTATGAGGCATTGTAACAAACTGTTTTGTTTCCCTTTTCCCTTATATTTTACCAAAGGCCCAGAACAACAACATGGAAAACATTGTTGATGTCAAGATAGACACCGTGGGGGAAAGAAAGCCTGTAAAGCAGAATCCACTGAGCAAAGGTGGGAAGAGAGTCTGCAGAGCTGTTGGATATATCACTGGAGATATGAAGGAATTTGGAGCCTGGCTAAAAGGTAAAACTACTTCATCATGACTAATTAGGGGAATGCAAATAAAAAGTACATCAAAGTAGTAATAACTACTCAGCTATGTGAATCAGGTCAAAGTTATACATAAACTACCTCTAGCCTGATTTATACCCGGTTTGTAGGGGGTGGAAAATCAGTTTGTGCAGAGACTCGCATACTGCTTAAATCTTGCAGATGTCTGAGATGACATTTACCTCCCGACAAGCCATGTACAAAGAGAATTTAGTCCCAAAGAACATAGCCCCAGATGGTTATTCTGTGCTCTGCCATTCTTCATAACACTCCACGTCTTTTCAGCTGAGCAGTTTCTGTCAAGCCTAATGCCACAGTGATGTTAAATTACACATGGGTAGGTGTGTTTGGTCCCCACAATAAATCAGCAGTGGGATACACACACGATTTGCCATCTGAGTCACAGACATCATAAATTAGCTGGTTCATAGGAATCTGGTCCAGGGTACTTTATAACACAGGGTTCTGGCAACCACACTGTTCATCTCAGTTTTCCAGCTGTAATACTGCAGTATAGACCATAATAAATCCCAGTCAGGTTTTACAGTCCTGTTGATTCATTGCTTCAGTCATGATGCCAAGAGCCACTGCCAAAACAATTCCTGAGTTTCAAAAATACATCCTGAATCAGTACCATCTGTGTACTTTATGGGGGGCTTGTTTTATTATTTAATTTGATCTCTTCCAGATAAACCTCTCATGATCCAGTTTATTGACTGGGTGCTGCGTGGGATATCCCAGGTGATGTTTGTCAACAATCCCCTCACTGGGCTGATCGTCCTTGCTGGCTTCCTGCTGCAGAACCCTTGGTGGACACTCACAGGGTGTTTGGGAACAGTTGTCTCAACTTTAACAGCACTTGTTCTGTGTCAGGACAGGTAAGTCCATCCTTTTCCCCCTCAAAACCAGATGGTCACTTCAGTGCTAACTTATGTGTGAAACACATGATGTGGATGAGAACTGTGAATTTAGTGGAAAGTGATGTTGATGAGAAGCTTGAATTTAGTTGAAGGTGTTCCTGCCCCTGACAAGGGGTTGTCACTAGATGGCCTTTAAGGTTCCTTCCAATGCAAACCTGCTATGATTGTATGATCTAGCCTTCACTGGCCATGTATCTGGTCTGGCAGGACCAGACAGATCTTCCCACCAGCTGCACCTGCTGCAAAGGGACATGGGACAAACGTACAGAAGGGGCAGTTGCCGAGGGGACATGGGACTCAAATACACAAAACTGAACATCAGTGTACGAGTCTTGGCAGGTTGTCACCATACAGAGTCACGACTGAGTGGGGAGGGAAGGGGTGATGTGAGCAAAGCCTCGTAAGGTGAGAAGATTTCAAGACAACTGTTCCCTTCCCACAGATCAGCCATAGCAGCTGGCCTGCACGGATACAACGGGGTCTTGGTGGGATCGCTCATGGCCATCTTCTCTGCTAAGGGAGACTACCACTGGTGGCTTCTGCTGCCTGTAGCACTGCTGTCCATGACTTGGTAAGGCAGATGGCTCCTCTGCTTCTTCTTTCAACCCTGCTGTCCCCACACTGAGACTGAGCTGTTGTGCTTCTATTCAGAGGGCAATGGAAAGGCATCATGATGAGCACAAACTTACTGATAAATCTGTGCCATTATTTGCACGTTTAAACTCAAATGTAATCCAGAAACAAATAAAAATGCCCACATAATCACAAAGGAGTCCAGTGGGGAAAAAGAAAATCAATGGTTGATCATGTGTAATTCAATACTTTAAATGTGAGTCATATTGCTGTGATGAGTCAATTCATTTTTGTTTCAAGAGGAACATTATTTTTGCCATTCCCTACTGTCATCAACCACAAGTGTTTCATCTCTTTAAGCCACCATATAAAAACGTCATGAAAATTTACTTCTCCAGGCACGGAAGCTGTTCAGTGGTCCCAAGACATGATGGTTGACACTAATCAAAACAAACAACTAATACTTTACTTGTATATATGACACAATAATCCACTGGGTATTTGGACAGCAAAAATTTTGAAAGCTGGTCTTTGACCCCAAAATTTCCAGTTGCAGATTGCTAAAACCACACATATAATTTGTCTGCCTGAAGTTCATGTGGTGTTGTAGTCACTTTGATCTCATCTTTTACTTCTGATCCACAAGTCTGAGCAAAGGCACAGGGCCACATTCACAGTCTGCTCAGACCTGGCTAGGGTGTCCTATACTCAGCCCAGTTCAAGTGCTGGAAAAAAGTGGTGAACACTGAGACAGGGACTAACCCTTCTATTTCATTGGATCCTGTCTTGTTGATGCTCACCAAATTCAACATATATATTGTATAACATGAGAAGTATCTGTACATTGATAACTGTCTTGGACAGGGTACGAAATTCATGGAATGGTATACATCATGTGTCTGATTTGATCAGAAAGATTAGTGAATTAAACAGCTTTTAAAAAAAAATAGACTGAATTTGCTGCTGTTGAGATTACAGTTGAATTTGGTTCTGGTAGGTTTTTTACCTAGTTAACCCACTTCTACTGAGACCATTTTATTCTTCTTTCAGTCCTATTTTTACCAGCGCTTTAGGCTCAGCCTTCTGTAAGTGGGACCTGCCTGTTCTCACCTTGCCTTTCAATTTGGCCTTGACCCTCTATCAGGCTGCGTCAGGACCACATAACCTCTTCTTCCCTACCACTGTCACTCAGCCTGCAACAGCAACACCAAACATCACCTGGGCAGATGTTGAAATCAAAATGGTAGGTTGTCTTAAAGATAACAGTCTTCTTCACTTACAAATAAAAACACTACAGAAATGTATTATGTTCCTTTAAAGAATTCTAGAATTATTTGGGTTGGAAGGGACCTTAAGGACGTTCTCATTCCATCCCCTGCCATGGGCAGGGACACCTCCCACTAGCCCAGGTCGCTCCAAGCCCCATCCAACCCAGCCTTGGACACTCCCAGGGATCCAGGGGCAGCCACAGCTTCTCTGCCCAACCTGGGCCAGGGCCTGCC
>JAWWMO010000096.1:68234334-68249824 GCA_035047845.1 Dendrocincla fuliginosa
CAGGGTGCCCAGAGAAGCTGTGGCTGCCCCTGGATCCCTGGGAGTGTCCAAGGGCAGGCTGGACGGGGCTTGGAGCAACCTTGGATGGTGGAAGGTGTCCCTGCCCATGACGAGGGCTGGAATGAGATGGGCTTTAAGGTCTTTTCCAACCCAAACCATTCTGTACTGATTTGTTTTTGTTGAGATGCCAAAACACAAACAGGACTCTCATCAAACAGCCAAGGGGCATCTGTCTAAAGCCCCTTCACTGCTGGTCTATAGAAATGCTGTCACCTCATTTGCCAGCCTTCATGAACTGGTCATCCATCTCATTAGGCAATCTGATATTAATCACCTTTTGCGTGGGTAAATAAGCTAGATGAAGATTTGTTAGTGATGGCAAAGAGGCCACATAAGTAGTGGTTCGTGTTACATCTGTCTTCCCATGAACGTTCTTTTGTCTGAGGACAAGAAAATAAGAAAATAAGAAAACTTCCTGTATCTGGAATTATAATATATATTCTTATTACAGATTCTCAGCTCATCCTCATCTTCCCTTAGCTCTTTGTTGTTTTCAGCTACTCATGTGACAGAGAACACCTACAACAAGTGGCAGCATCTTACAGCAAATGCAGGATCCTCAGCCACATTCTGCTGTCTGGAATGTCCTGGCTCTGCTCTTAGCCATGAGTTCATGCACTGTCTGCATGCAAAGCAGTGTTTTCACCTGAATATAAGAATCCAGAGTTATGATCTCCTTGGCTCATCTTTCCAGTTCACTTGGCATAACTCAACACACCTCTTAGCTTCAACTTACCCTAATCTGAACTGCTTATGTAACTCAACCTTACTTACACACAAAATATCTCAAAATAAAAACCCTCCCTCCCTCCCTCCCTCCCTCCCTGGAGGGAGTAATCCCCCTCAACACCAAGTGTCCTGTGCTGGTGGCTTAGCAACAAGGGGCACTTGTGTGCAGCTTTTCTTCCAGGCCCTCTGAGCAGCAAGCTACATGTAATAAACCCAAGTTTTATCCAAGGAACAAACAAACAAAAAAGTCCCCTGGGGGATATTGAATTTTTGTTCTTTGCCCCATGAAACTCCTTCCCTTTTTGCCTATCCCACCCTGATGGCTCTTTAAGCCATCAGGGCTTTTCCATTTTCCCTTTTCCCCAGTCCTGGTTTGCTTGCAGTATGTTGATGGTGGTGGACATGGCCACCAACCCCCCTGAGAAAGCGTTCCAGCTTCTTCAGCACCCTGAACACTTAAATTCATTAGTCCTTAAAATTCCTTAGCCACAACACCCTCCAGTTCCTACCAGAGCTTTTTCTGGGTCTCCTTGCACCCACATTCCTGCCAGAGCAGGAACCACCCATAGGCATCCGTGAGCAGGACCCTCACTAGAGTTCACTCAACCCCAGCTGCCCTTAGCAGCTTGTTGGAAAGTACATACCATTCATTTCTCTCCTGAAACACCTAAAGGCACAGGATTACATCTCTCTGAGGTGGAGAATGATGAAACACACGTAATCTGGCAAAAGACTCCATGGCAGCAGCAACTCGCTCCATCCAGGTACAGGATAAGCATTCCCAAAGAGGTAGGAAAGGCAACAAAACTGTTATAGAGGCATTCAGAAATGGTTTCATGCAGGCAGATTATGTGCCATTTGATCACCTATCAATCGCATGATATAGAAGACACTGTTAGATTACATTAATTTAACTGGGAAATACAAAGAAAAAGTGGGCTCAGGGAAGAAAAGATCCATGCAACAATGCAGGAGAAAGACCAGCCTATCCAAAATGCAGCAGGGATTTAACATAAGGCAGCATGAGATTACACATAGACAAAACATGAATGGTGCAGCCTTGGGATGAATTTGTCATGTTATAATTTTTTATTTTACCAAGCCAGAGCTGAAAACTGATGCAAGGCAGAGAGAGGAAGCAGAATAGCTTTGAAGGGGCAAATGCCCACTGACATAGCAAGTGATAGAAGTTTCAAATGGCCTCAAGTTGCACCAGTGGAGGTTTAGATTGGATATTGGGAAAAATTTCTTCACAGAAAGGGTGGTAAGGCATGTTTCCAAAAGGTGTCCAAAAGGCATATGGCACTTGGGGACATGGTTTAATGGTGAACTCGATGCTGGGCTGGCTGTTGAACTTCCTCACCTTGGAGATCTTTTCTGACCTTAGTGATTCTATGATTTTATGTTGTGAATTGAAAGTCCTTCTGGGAAACAAGAACAGATTTGCAGGAACAGAGAAGAGAATGAGATATATGCTTATTCCTTGGTTGTTTGCAGATGTGCTGAAGAGAAGTGGAGAGGTGTCACAGAAATAAGTTACAACTAACAAGCTTGAGAAACAGGGTCAGATATATTGAGGCATCCAGACTTATCCCACTGAATATCAAAGACTTTTTTTCCTTATTACAAAAGTATTTATTGTTTCATATTTCACCTGCAATGTAAATTCCAGAACGCCTTTCCCCTAACTTATACCTCCTGAAAGCAGAAGTTGCCTCTCATCTTCAGCACAAGCAGATGCAAAGGAAGAATTACACAAGAAGGGTGCAATCAGCATAGCTGCAGCCTAAGCTCTGCTACAGCTTTGCAGAATGGTCCTTCACAGCAAGTCAAACCATCCATGAGCTCCTTTCCAGTACAGCTGGAAATCACAGCTGTAAGCACTTCACTGCCTCCCAGGGCAGCAATTCTGCAAGGGACCCACAAGGCTCTCGTAGAGACAAAAACAGTGCTGCCCTTCAAGATAGAGCACATGGCAGACCAAGGAATCTTGAAGCCCAGATGGCTGAGGAGGAATGTCCACAAGAATGCCATGGAGGAAAGTCACATTGTCCATACAATAATCCTTCTCCCAGAGGAGGCTGATAACTTGCATGCTGCAGATTTAGGTAATAAATCTGAGGACGTAACAGAAGCCCCATTTGTGATGTGACTGATAATCGTGTCAGCAATTTTTGCACATTCCTTTGTTCTGTTGTCCTTCCAAAGAATGATGGCTATTTGTAAGACTTGCAGAAATATGTGCTTTTAGATGAAGCTGTGAGCAAACAGCACAAGGAATGCACTTAACAGTGACTTCAGACTCATGGACCCCTTCTTGTGCTCCTCAAGTACAGATTTAAATAACTTGATTTCCTCTGGCCATGGGAGAGGTAACCACAGACATGTAGTGGAGAACACAGCTGCCTACAGACGTGTCACTAAACCATCCAGGATTTAAGTCCTTCCAGGAACTTACCCAAACTCATTGAAAAAATAACTAAGAGTTGTTTATGTACTCAGAGAAAAAGAGCCAAAGCCCTGATTACACAAAATGGTCGAGCTTGACAGGTAAATGAGTGATAGCAGCTCAGAGATTGCACATGTCAGTTCTCTCTTCCCTTGCTAAATCATGGGCTAGTCTTACCTGCTTTTTGTCTACAAGAACTTGTCTCTGTTCATCAACATGGACTTAATCAAAACTTCTCTCTATGACAACACTGGCACAGGTTGTCCACAGAAACTGTGGCTGCCCCATCCCTGGAAGTGTCCTAGAAAAAGCTGGACAGGGACAGGGCTTGGAGCAGCCTGGTCTAGTGGGAGGTATCCCTGCCCTTGGAAGGATGGTTGTAACTAAGTGAGTTTTAAAGGCTTTTTCTGACCCAAACTGTTCTATGATTCTATGGCCTGCATCCTGCTCCTTAAAAGCCTGCCTGTGGATGGTGCTAGTCACCCAGCCCTGCAAAGGAAAGAAAAACCTCCTTTCCTGTCATGTGCTGGGAAGTACACCGTGGGCAATCCAGGGTCATGTAATTTTAACTCTTTGCATACTTAAGGACATGCTGCAACAGGGCAGAGTGGTTTTCAAACAGGGTAAGCTCGCACTCAACTCAGTGGATTGTACAAACCCCAGGGAGAGTTTACCCCCAGGGACTGCAGAGCCTCTTTAATTAACTGCATTAAGGTCTCTGAGGACAAGACCTCTCTCACACGATATGCAGAGCTTTGTGAGACACTCCTTTGCCCCATCTGCCAAGAAGTGCCATTAACTGATCATTCCACTTGTCATGTCCACTCTAACCAGCACGTTCCCTTCAGCACCTTTTTTACCTAATTTCAGCTCTAGACCACCAGTATTTTATTTACCCTTCAGCATGACCAGATTTCAATGTGCCAGTGCCCTGGCTCCAAACTACGGGGCTTTAAGCCAATCCCTTCACAAAAGGGTCGATGATCAAAGATCAAGAGCCATAAAGGGGTCTCAGGATCAGGCAGCAGAGAAAAGACTGTATGGAAAGTGCAGGCACCTGTCTCTTGTCCCTGGTGACCAGCGGCAGGATACAAGGGAATGGCTGGAACTGTGTCAGTGGAGGTTTAGGATGGATATCAGGGAAAGGTCCTTCCCCCAGAGGGTGGTGGGCACTGACCAGGCTCCCCAGGGCAGTGGGCACAGCCCCAAGGCTGCCAGGGCTCCAGGAGGGTTTGGATGATCCTCTGAGGGACAGGGTGGGATTGTTGGGGTGTCTGTGCAGGGCCGGGAGTTGGACTCAATGACCCATGTGGGTCTCTCCCAGCTCAGGATATTCTATATTCTGTGGAACAACCACCTCGTGGAAGGGCCATCCTTCCCGTTCTCCCAGAATCTGCTATTCTCTGGCGCTGTAGCATCATCTTTGCCCAAAGCCAAGCTCACATTCCCACCACATTTCCTCAGCATCCCCACTTTGCCACCTCTGTGTCAAGTGTCTTCCCTCCTGTGGTAAAGCTTCACTTTCCAATCCTGCCTGGACAGGAATGTTGAGCCTTCAGCAAGGTCCTCCTGTCAGTGATCCAGCAGCCACGTGCACACACGGTTGTGAGCAGGGAGCTTTAAGGAATTTAAATTATCTATTGTTTGCTCCAGCCCCTCACGAGGTGAGAGCTGAGGTGAACAATGCACTCCCCATAGCACTTCTCCACGTTATCGGCCTCTGATCTTAATCCCAGGAGTCAATGCCATAATCCGTCACTGTTAATGAGAGCAAGCTCCCCTAGGCAGGAGCCTTATCTCACTCAGAATCTGTAGGGACATGTGAGGTTATGGCAGTATGTAATTAAGTAAAGGTTACACTGGCCTGAAAGTGTTAGCACTGGCTCTTTGGGAACACTTCTGTGTTATCAGAAACCAGAGCAACTAAAAGTGAAAAAAGGAAAGTTGGCTTCAAACTGAGAGAGAGTGGGTTTAGATCAGGTATTAGGAAAATATTATCTGCTGTGAAGATTGGGAGGCACTGCAAAAGGTTGCCCAGAGAGGATGTGGCTGGCCCATCCCAGGAAGAGTTCAAGGCCAGGTTGGATAGGGCTTGAAACAACCTGGGATAGTGGAAGGTGTCCCTTCCCATGGTAGGGGATTGGAACAAGATGATCTTTAAGGTCCTTTCCTAACCCATTCTATAAATGCATTTACACACTACAAGTCGCATGTCACTACCTGCACTTCCATTGATGGGACCTTCCAATCCAGCAGGTCCCAGTACCAGCACCAGCACAGAAACAGCTTGTTTTGGGCACCTACCTACATTTTTCCATCTATTGCCACTAAATGTTCCATTTTCCACCAGAAATGTTTCCTGATGTTAAGGTGAATAGTAAGCACAAGGGTAGTTACACTGATTCTGTGATTCTGTGATCCTGTGATTTGGTTTTGGTGCGTTCTGTGTAGCCCCACTGCCTGCATGGATCAATACATCACACACATTGAGCAAACCAAACTCCTACAAGAACAACACCAAGTAAAATTAAATAGCAATAAAATCTCATCATCAGCCTCCCTCCTGGGGAACCCCTGCCATGAAGCAAAAAAGACTCTTTCCCTTGGCTGTTCCAGGGGGAGGTGTCTCCATCAGGACAAGGAAAGTTGCTACCTTCATCTCGTCTAATTCCTGTCCCAGGTGGAAATTGATCTTGCACGGGGAGGCTCTGCCAAGAATTCAAGTAAAGGTCTCTTGTTTCAATATAACCTTCACACAGGTCATGAGGTACCTACGAAAATTATTTGCAGAAGTCCCCTTAAAGGCACAAGTGTCTACAATGCCCTTTAAACACACCTGTCTCTGCCTGCAACACTGACAATTCTGGGACAACCAGGTCAAGACTGTCAAAGAATATTGCCTCTGGACACAGTTAATTGGGAAGAGTGATCACTCATCCTTGCCTCATTTATTGTCTCAGCAGCTTGGCTTCAGGTCTGCAACTCACCTTCCCTCTCACGCTTGCCCAGCACAGGGGCTGCAGGAGCTGTGCCTTCCCTCACCCCTCCCTACCACACGTGGTAACCCCAGTCCCCAGGTGAAATCCAAGCTTTGGAATTCAGTTCTGGAGCAAATGGATGAAAACAGTCTATGCTGCATCAGAAATTATACAGCAGCTCAGATTAGCTGGTTCAGTGCTCTTCTCTGGCCATTCAAGCTATCAGCTTCAAACAGATGTTGGGCCATGTTTAAGAGCAAGCATGATGGTGAGGTACCCGTTGCGGGATGGAAAACCTGTGGTTGATGCTTACAGATGCTGAGGAGCAGTCAAAGAACTCCTGGATCTGCACAGCAACTGGTAATGCCAAGAAGAGAAACTCAGCTGAAGTTTGCCAGTGAGCAAGGGGGAACAGCTGTACAGTCAAAAAACAAACAAAAAAACCCACACAAGAACAGCATTCTGGTTATATTTTGCATTAGAATCAGTGAAACATAGACTGTGAGACATTAGGAAGACGAAGAATAGCAGAATGCTACGTTTCTTAGAGAGGATGCCACAATAAATTACTCTAAAGAGCATCTCAGGCAAGGCAGGGTGAGAGTGAAAACAAGAGGTGGAGAGTTGTTCTCCGGAGGCATATCCACATTCATCATGCCAGATCTAAGTGTTTTTGAACCTGTTTAGGGTCTGTGAAGTGAGGCAGCACAGAGGTGGTGAGCAGAGCTCAGCCCATGCAGCAATCCCACACCTTCACTGGCCAAGAGTGTTCTGGCAAGGGAAAGTTAAGGATGTGCTTCAGGTATCATGTGGCCTGATGAATAGAACTGGCCCACACTCCTTCCCGAGGGAATGCAGCTCTCATCACAGAGAAGAGCTATGAAATCTACAGCCAGAGAAGCATAAAACTCTTAAATCACCATCTGTGCCCATTCAATAGGGAAAGACAGCGCACATAAATCTCCACAGCCTCCCTTTCAAGTAGGAAGGATAGGTAGGGGCTTCTTTTCTGGTGGTATTTCAAGTGCCTTTAATCAGACATGTCATTTGGATTAGTCTAAAGGGATGTTTATTGCCTCTGTCTTGCCAGCTGGCTCACCCAGTTGCTCAGGCTAATCCCCAGACCAGACCTTCAGTGCTTATTTGGCTGACAGAGTGACCAGAGTAGGAGAGGACACTCAGTAAGCTTTGAGGGTTTGAGTGGCTTTGAGGAGCACTGTGTTCCATCCTAAGACATTCTATTGCTGTCATTAAGCAAGTATCCCCTGTGAGTCAAAGCTGAATGGCCACATCAGGCATGTCAGAACAAATCAGTGATTAAATGACGTGTCTCTACACTGTTGGTTGAGTGTGGGACCAAGACCAGGGCTGGGATGGGACAAGCCCAGTCTGCAGTAAATAGCTGCCTGCTCCTAAGCTCTCGTGCTGCCTGGAGTGGGTGACCACCAGCACTGGTGGCCTCAGAATCATCCTCTCAATGGCTTTGACCTACCTTGGTATGGACAAAGCATAAAACATCATGTCACTGCTTGTCTGCAGGTGTTCCAAACACAGTTCTTCATGGTCATAGCAGAGGATTTGAACAGGCAGCAGCAGGGACAGAAATCCACAGGTCTGGTAGAACAGATCTGTTCTTCTTATTAATACATAGATGTGACTGCAGAGTCAACAAACAACTTATAGAGAAACACTTCCTTATTTCTTCTTCCATCCATGATGCTCTGACTACAATACAAGCTGTGTTTTTCATACTATAATTACCCACTAGAAGAACATCACCCAAATACACATTTAATTTTCTTTAGCTGATGTTCCACCGTGGCAGCAAGGGCTCACTAGCACCCTTGTTCCTGCTCCATAGATTCACCAACACTGTTTTGGTGATGGGACAGCTCCAGACCCTTGGAGCAATAATATGGCAAGCAAGAGAACTTCCCAGGTCAGGAACATTGTAAGGGGCTGAGCAAACACCATAGGGGAATGACAGAACCTGTAGACTTTCAAACTGGATCAGAAGGAGCCTGATGCAGTGAGGACTATGTTCTGCAGCAACACCTAATGCCACTAAGCAGGATCAGTGTCAACTACAATAATGGTGCCTGACTTTGAGACACTCCTTCCCTCCCACCCCTTCTATTTTCCTTGTACTGAAGGTTTTCCTGTTGCTTTTTCTCCTCCCTCCAGCTTGGCAAGGATGAAGTGGACTCAGAGGGCAGATGGGCAGCCCATGGCAACTCCCCGAGAAGAGGAGAACAGCTTCACTTTCTCCTGCTCAGCTCAAAGAGCCCAGAGAGAAAACCCCTATGGCCTCCCAGATTCCCCTCCCAGCACTTCAGAGAGCCAATTCCTTCAGGGGGGAGGGCCAGATGTGACAAAATACAAGGGTTTTGCATTGAACATCTGCAGGTTGGCACACTAGAAGGGCTGAGGCAGGACTCACAGATGCTGTTGAAGGAATTGAAGTAGAAAACCTTAGAGAGGAAATTGAGACCCAGAGGGAGGGAGGGGGAACAATTGCCATGACTCTGGCCACTGAGTAAGTGGGTGCATTGTCAGCACAGGTGCAGCCACACATAAAACTCCTTGCTTTGGTCCTCAGTGACAAACCTGGGACCCAAAGGGACAAGCTCTGCCTTGCTCATCTCCAGCCACGTGTTGCAATCTGGGTGCAGATCATCACTGACTGATAATAGAGTCATGGAATCATTTAGGTTGGAAAAGCCCTCTAAGAACACCGAGTCCAGCTGTTCCCACAGCACTCCCAAGGCCACCACTAACCCATGTCCCCAGGTGTCACACCCACAAGGCATTTAAATCTCTCCAGGGATGGGGACTCCACCACTGCCTTGGACAGCCTGTGCCAGGACTGGACAGACCTTTTGGTCAAGAAATTTTCCCCAGTATCAAATCTAAACCTCCTCTGGGGCAACTTAAGGCCGTTTCCTTCCTCCCTGTTGCTTATTACTGGTGAAAAGAAATGTCATCATATACAGCCTTTAAATTCACCAGTAGAACAACTGGCATTTGATGAATGTGGAAGGCATCCTGGTTTTGGTGTTGGACCAAAAGCTTGGTTCCTGACAGAAACCTTACACATTATTTAATCACAGACCTGGAAAAGAAAGTCACAGAGTCTGTGGGAATAACCATGGATGATTTTCTTTACAAAAATTTTTGGCTGATTCAAAGAGGCTGTAAATATTTTCAGCTATAACCAACTCTGTGTTTTAAAGATTAAAACGCTTCATTCCAAATAGCCATCACATGATCAAAAAGAAAAATCACTCCACAAACAAAGCTCAAAGGATTTGCACTTCTGCATTGATTTACTGGATATTTTTCTATGAGATGCTGGAGTAAAATATTAGAGAGGAAGAGGTTTATACTAAGTGTTAACTGCAGCTATTCTTTATATGAATCATTTATGTTTCACTGTAACAAGATGTTTTTAGCATGGATTTCACTTTAATCTTTTACTTCAATCCACTGAGTCCCACTGCGTCGTGAGTGGTGAAATGCTTAAAAAGTGTCACAACACCAAAAACTTTACATCAGAAGTAGATGAAATCAAAAGGATATGGAGGAAGAAGGGGAAGGTACACAGAAAAGGCACATATCATAGAGGGGATAAGGAGACAGGTCTCTTATTTGCTGTTTCCAGCACCCATAGCTTCAGGTTTCTTTGCTGCTGATGGTATGAATTATGTCTTACAGCTACTAAGGAGAGTTTGTGAAGTATTAGACACAGAGCCCTGAGGCTCCTGCTCAAGGATGGCATGCACAGGGTCTGGGCAGGGCTCTAAGTCATTATTTGAAATAATACCACCCTTGGCTGAATAGCAACAGGTCAGACCCACCATAATTAACATCTGAGTACTCTCAGAGCCTACTCCAAAAAGTCTGGAGAAAACAGAAACCCATCCCTTCACACTCTAACGTGGACCAGGACAGAGAAAGGGCTCAGAAAGCAGCAAACACACTTCACACTACCAGATCTCCAAGTCCCTCTTCCTGGAGGTTTTGCACAAGTTAAGCAGGGAACATACGCGGGGAGTTTCGGGAGAAGGGGTGAGGAGGAAAGGCGAGCCCTGGCATCCCTGCTGAGGGAAGGCTCTGGCTCTTGGCACTGCAAAAGTGGCAGCAGCGACTCGGTAGCATCTTGTCTTGGCTCTGGGAGCCCTCCAGTGGCTGCCAGCCCAACGCTGCCTACAGCGGGAAGGATGGAGTAGTTTGGGATGGGAGGGACCGTGAAGCTTGTCTCGTTCCAACACCCCTGCCATGAGAAGGGACACCTTCCACTAGACCAGGGTGCTCCCAGCATCATCCCCCTGGCTGTGAACCTGTGGGTGGGTGCTGCTGTCCCTGTCCCCAGCCAGGCAGACATCAGCCTTCCCTGGCCTGAAGCACAGGCAGCAAACCTTGCAGCCAAAGCCAAGCAGGGAACACACACCCCAGGGTTAACCTTAACCAAGCCATGGGTTCACCCCATGGCAGGCAATGTGAGGGGAGCATGGTCAGCTCTCCACAAGCCCCAGGCTCTGCAGATTGGTGAACTGCACGGTAAATTTGTTAGAGCTAAACCCAGGAGGAAAGCGGCAATCCATTTGCACAAGGATTTTGGATAAAAGCTGGAATTCAAATTTATTTCACATGCAGGTTAGCAACAAGCAAGGAATGACCCAGAACTCCTCCGGGTCAGAGGGGTCTGGGCAGAGCAGGGTGCCAGGGGACAGTCACCCACCACTGAACCTTGCCACAGGTGCACAGATGATTTCAAAATAAGTGTGTTCTGCGTTTTGGGGGTGTTTTCACACCTAGGGATTACAAGAAGAAGTGAGAGCAAGGGGTAAAGCATACTTGACTTGCAGGCTGCAGCTTCAGGAGGAGGAACTGCCTCAAGCCAGGGGAGAAAGGGTCCTGCTTTTTTTTTAGGCAGATTTCAAGGATTTCCTTCAGATTGGTAGCACTGGAAAGCCATTCCCCCTTGCCCCATCACACACCTGGTGTGGGTGTTTGCAGACCCCTTCCCTTAGCTGGAAAATGGTAATACTCTGATTCCCTCTGGTGTAATTTTCATGTGACTGACCACAGAACTATTAATAGCTGAACCAAGAACTGGTTCAGCTGAACAACTCACTCCCTCCAAGGAGAGGAAAACCACAGCTTCTTCCACCCCTGGAAAAACCTTTTGTGCCTGCAAGACCAGCAGCTCAGATGTAATGAGGCAGCTCTGGTTTGCTGATGCACCTCAGGGGAGAACGTCAACCAGCATGAGAGAGCTCGGCTTGGTGCTCCTGTGTCTCCTTCGCATCTCCAGGAAGGGTGAGTTCTGAGCTTTGATGAGATTGCCACCAACCCGTGTCTGATCAGAGCTTCTCCTCTCTAGCCAAAGTGCCAGGGGTATTGCCTGGTGCAACAAATTCTCCAAGACCTGCACCATCCATCACATTGCTTATAAAGATCCTGAAATTCCAGGTGCATGTGAGAATACTGGGAAAAATCAGGCTTGACTTGACTTGTCAGAGAGGTCTTCAGTTTGGGGATGTTTTTTCATGTTTTTTGCTTTTTTGACTTGTCCATGGAGTTCATCCAACTTCTCCCCAGCTTTGTCAGGTGGATGCAGCATTTCCATCACCACCCACAGGCGCTGCTTCACACTCATATGTGAAGGAGTTATGCAACAGACACAATTTTCTCCAGTTCCACTGCTCATTTAAGCTCACATTTAACTTCAAGATGCACTTAAATTCCATCAAACTCACGGGGATTTGCTTAGACACACTGTCAAACAGCATTTGCTAGAGGAGGGTTAGTGCCTGGGGTGGTCCCCAGCCCTTGCTGTCTTCACCTTCCCATTGACAATCAGCAGGTGCACTGACCTGACAACTCCTCCTGGGAGTTACCTTCTTTAAGGTGTGCAGGTTGTTTGCCTATAACCTTCTCTCTTTTCTGTGAGAGCTTCAATTGCAGGAACAAATGGAGGCTGGATATGAGCAAAAGGAATAATGGAAGACCTACCATGCTGAAGTTTTAAGGTTAAAGGTTAATTATATGCAGAATGTTGACAACTCCCTCCACTCATAATGAGGCAAATTGTGTTTCCATGGAAATGGGAGGAGCTGGTGACATTAAAAGCACTTATTTTTAACATTATTTTTCATCTGGAAGGCAAGGGTAGACTTATGTGTTAAAAAAAGGAATAAAGTGTTCTCTGCTTAAGATTTAAAACAAAATAAAGAAAAAAAAAGTCAAAGAGGTGGCAGAGAAAAGCAAGTCAGATACTCAAAAGCACATGATCTGCAGTTCTCCAAAAGTAAAGGTTACAGTGACATGCTGTAAAATAACCAGAACAACTACAAATAAATTAGAAAACAATAGTAATTTCTGTTTTCACTGCCCTGTGCTCAAATTCCATGAGCTTCCTGGAGCTCCTGCAGTCCTGTAGCCTTGTATATGAGGTTACCTGGGCTGGAAAAGGTGCCCATGTCATTACAGTGAATGACAGGGCAGCCTAGCTCCAGATCTCAGCAATCAAAATACTGGCTTGGAGCTGATTCCAGGTAAATAACTGAACAGCAGAGAACCAGCCCTGGGATGGCCTTTGTCCATTGTGCACAATAGATCAGTACAAGCTGCACTGCCACAGAGGTATTTGTCAAGTGGACAACAGACACAGGAACAGAAAACAAACCTTATCTTTGAGTTCTACAGGAGTAATCTGACAGCTGAATGCCCACAAAACATGATGAAGCCAGATAGACCAGGGCTGAAACTACTTACAGGACACGTTTACATTTTAAGGGTATTCTCAGCTACTGAGGGGAAAGGTGATTTAGTGAAGCCATCAGGTGAGTTTTCTAAGACAGGAACGTAGGCACAGATGTTTCTGAGGCCACAATCTGCTGCTACAGCTGTTGGTACCAGCAGGACAGTGGGTAGATAGACATGCCTGTATATTAAACTGAAAGAGGGGACATTTAGATGGGATATTAGGAATAAATTCTTCCCTGTGAGGGTGGTGAGGCCCTGGCATAGGTTGCCCAGAGAAGCTGTGGCTGCCTCATCCGTGGAAGTGTCCAAGGCCAGGTTGGATGGGGTTTGGAGCAACCTGGGATAGTGGAAGGTGTCCCTGTCCATGGAACAGGTGGAACTAGTTGATCTGTAATGTCCTTTACAACCCAAACCATTCTGTGATCTATATGGAAAGCACATCCTACAGATGCTGTTGGTTCTGGGGAAGAGAAATGTGTGAGGCATTGTGTTTTCCCAATATACTTCAAAGGTGGGGTTTGTCCATTCAGGTGAAGGCTATGTTCATCACTGGACCAAAAATGACCAGTCTGGGTCTGGTGGCAGGGAGGTTCAGCTCCCCAGACCTTGTTAGGATTTGTTGTGACCAAGTGTGACCAAAAGAGCAAAACCCCAACCATTTGTGACACCTCAGCTGGAAAACCAGGATTTCCCTCACCAGGACAAGGAAGATACTGGCAGATAGAGCCCACGCAGTGACAACCTGCTCAGCTAACAGGGAGATGTTTTCTCCAGTGTCAAGGGCATCCTCATTCCTACAACAGAGGCAGATGCAGGGAACCTGCCTGTTCTCATCAGCCTTTGTAAGATGAGTATCTTCAGGTCTTTATTCAGACCCTGTCACAGCTTATGAGTCAGATGCTCCTCTGTGAGCACAGCAGCACTGATCATTAGAAACATCAGCTGCTCCCACTTTCCCTGGGGGTGATGCAGCCACTGATTGATGAGCATAACAAGTATTTTAACACAGGAGTGTGTCAGTACAAGCACTCAAATGCAGGGCTGCTACACTTCAGGCACTTCAGTGCCTAAAGCAAACAGGCTTTGAATACATGCAGAACTTGGGTTTAGCCGGTAAAAAAAAGTAGAATTCTATTTCTTCAAGCACACAATGCAGTAACAAAGGATATGGACCTGCTGGAGAGAGTCCAGAGGAGCCCACAGAGATGCTCCAAGGGCTGGAGCACCTTTTCAGTGAAGACAGGCTGGGAGAGCTGGGGCAGTTCTGCCTGGAGGTTCTGGGAAGATCTTAGAGCCCCTTCCAGTGCCTAAAGGTGCTCCAAGACAGCTGAAGAGGGACTTTGGACAAGGGCCTGGAGGGACAAGACAAAGGGGAATGGCTCCCCACTGAGAGGGACAGGGTTAGATGGGATATTGGGAAGGATTTGTGACTGTGAGGGTGGTGAGGCCCTGGCACAGGTTGCCCAGAGAAGCTGTGGCTGCCCCATCCCTGAAAGTGTCCAAGGTCAGATTGGACAGGGCTTGGAGCAACCTGTGCTAGTGGAAGGTGTCCCTGCCCATGACAGGGGGGCTGGAACAAGATGAGCTTTCAGGTCCCTTCCAACCCAAACCCTTTCCTGATTCCATGATCTCTTTTGCTTCCAGGTGTGCAGTCAAACAGCTGGTCCGTTCACGTCCCCTCTGATGTTACTGGTGAGCTTGGGAAGATGGTGATCCTGCCCTGTACTTTCACACACCCCTACAAAGCCTTTGACCGGACCCTCACCGCCATTTGGAGGATCAAGGAACCCTACAATGGCACAGTAGTCTTCAAGTGTGTGAGTCAGAGCACCAGCGAGCTCTGCAAGACTGCCATCAGCTACAAGAACAAGTACAAACTGCTCGGCAACCCCCGGCACAAGGACCTTTCCATCAGGATTGACAACCTGACCTGGAGCGACAGCGACAGATACTTCTGCAGGGTGGAGCTGGCTGGAGATATCCATGACAAGTATGAAAGCAGAAGTGGGATAAAGCTGCATTTGATTGGTAAGAGGCCACAAGAGACGGGAAGCAAAGCCACCTTGCAGGGAAGTGAGAGCCACACGATGTGGAAGCTACACAATGGTGACAGGAGTTTACCCAAGATGGTTTTCCAAAGGGTTGGCTCTTCCAGCTCTGTGGGTAGTTTACAACATTTGGGCAGGGAATATTCACTGTCTTCCTCAGTCTTCCGATATGAGGCAATGAGCACAGTGCAGGAGAGGGAAGAGAAACAGAACTGGTAAGGAAAGAGCCAAGCTTTGACAGCTGGGGTAAAAGCCCACCAAAACCTGGACATCCCACATTGTCCCTGCAGCACTGCATCTGTGCAGGCAGCAAAAGGGCAAGCGGGGGGCAGCAGCCCATAGCACAGGGTTAAAGACATCTTCTTCACCAGACTGTAAACTGGAGACACTGGGTGCTGAGCACAGGGTCATGAATGTTAGGACAACAAGGCATAGGTGCTAACAGGGGATTGGAA
>JAWWMO010000096.1:68249924-68262703 GCA_035047845.1 Dendrocincla fuliginosa
TTCCAATCCCCTGTTAGCACCTATGCCTTGTTGTCCTAACATTCATGACCCTGTGCTCAGCACCCAGTGTCTCCAGTGTACAGTCTGGTGAAGAAGATGTCTTTAACCCTGTGCTATGGGCTGCTGCCCCCCGCTTGCCCTTTTGCTGCCTGGAAAAAAACAAGCTCGGAGCAATCAAATCCCACCTCACAGGGTGAGCTTGCAGACTGAGGGAGGGCTGTGAGGCCCCATACCCATGGCATGAGGCTGGATGACTTTGCTTGTGAGAGGGAACTTCTTTATGCATGCTGTGCACTGTGGGCATACAGATGGGATCCCAGGATGAGCGTGGTTACTTCTTGTGAAGTTCTGCACAGCCAAGGCTCTCCTTCATGGGGAGAGGCTCCTAAACACCCCCACGCAGCATGACCAGGGCAGGATGGCTCTCCTGGGCTGCCTGGATTTTAACTCCAGAAGAGTAATAACACACAGATACACTACCCAGGCTGCACCTTGATTGGGAATAGACCCTGACAGTATGATTGGGAGGGGCTAATTAATGCTTAAAAGGTTAATTTGAACACCAAAACACACAGACACATGACATGCAGCCTGAAATTCCTCTAGCACTATATAGACAGGGAGAAGATGGGCTGTAGGTGGTTGCAAACGATATTTTTTGTTGTCTAGCCTGTAAAAAAAGAAAATTAGTTCCTTCTCTTCCTCTGTGAGGAAGGTGAGCAGTCATCAGTGGGCAGCTCATTCAGTTCCTTTCACTTTTCACAACACTTTTAGGAACCAAATGGTCTAAATGGGTAAGGAGAGCCAAGAGGAGAGCATTGCCAAGACAAGCTTGGTCACAGCAGCGACGCTTCCATAGCAGACTAGGCTGACAGTGACATGTCCAACAGTACATCTGACATTTTGCAGCTCTTAAATGGTCTTTACCAAATGATCTCTACAAAACTGATATTTAAAATGTTAAGTCACACAATACCATATGCTACAAACATAGGATACAAAAGCAGTGGCCCTATCTTGGTGTGGGAGTGTTACCCCAAAGCAAGCAGGAACCTACACTTGCTGTTGGGTGGTCCCGGGTTGGAAAAGACCTCCAAAACCATTGAGTTTCCAACCTTTGATCATCACCACCATGTTAACTAGACCAGAGCACTGAGTGTCACATCCAGTTTTCCCTTAAGCACCTCCAGGGATGGGGACTCCACCAGCTCCCTGGGCAGCCTTTTCCAATGCTTACCAACCTTTTCTGAGAAGAAACTCTTCCTAATGTCCAAACTGAAAATGACCTGGCCACTACAGGGCTGGAGAAAATCATCAAAAACAGGCTGTAGCAAGACGTGGAAATTTTCTCTACAATAATCTGCCTAATCTGGCAAGTCTCAGGCACCAAGCAAAGGGTTCACACAAAGGGATCCATCCACTGGATGTGGATGTGTGCGCTGGGGGTCAGAGACCAAAGGAAGAGCCAAGAGATCCTTGTGGAGAGCACTATGGTTGCCATGTCCTGGACCATGTGGAGATGCAGTCAGTCAAAAAAGCTCCTGAGCCTAAATGGTGGATGGCACTTCTCTGCCTTCTGCCACTGTGGAAGGCCACAACAGCTGGAGCTCAGAAAAGTGCGTGAGGTGTTACAGGGATAAAACACAAATAGAGTGGAAAAAAAGAGGCAACAAACAGAACATCCTTGGACCCAGGCTTTGGTGGGTGAATCTCTTTGCTCCTCTATCCAACACAGTCAGGGTGGGGAATCTAGGGAAAGGAAGTACTGAGAAAAACAATAAAGGAGAGGGCTGATCCCAGCATTTACAGAGCCATAGAACAGTCTGGGTTGAAAAGGATCTTTCAAGCCCATCTTGTTGCAATGCCTCTGCCATGGGCAGGGACACCTTCCACTATCCCAGGTTGCTCCAAGCCCCATCCAATCTGGCCTTGGACACTTCCAGGGATAGGGCAGTCACAGCTTCTCTGGGCAACCATCATTTCGAGTAACTTCTTCCCAGAGGGGCTCCAGTCCTTGGAGAATCTTTGTGGCCTCCTCTGGACTTCTTCCAACAACTCCTTGTCCTTCCTATGCTGTTCCCCAGGGCTGGATGCAGAATTCCAGGTGGGGTCTCACCAGAGTGGGGCAGAGGGGCAGAATTCCCCCCATCCCTGCTGCCCATGCTGTGGGATCAGCCCAGGGCACGGGGGCTTTCTGGACTGGGGCACATCCAGCCTCTCCCCTACCAGCACCCATCACCCCATTTCACCCTGACGTAACACACTCAGAGGTCCACCAAGACCAGGTGTTTTCCACCACCTTTGAAGCCTGACACACTTCCCCTCCCCTCTTTGTGATTCCCACAGCTGCCCCCAGGATCATCAACATCACTGTCAGCTCCAACAGGGATCACACCTTCCAGGCCCGCTGCACTGCCGAGGGGGAGCCAGTGCCTGCCCTGACCTGGACGGGGCCCCCCAACACCAACATCACCTCCATCACCAGCACGAGCCACCGTGTCACCAAGGAGCTGCAGTCCCTGACCCACGATGGGAAATACACCTGCAGTGCTGTCAACAGCCACGGCAGAGCAGAGGGGGCCGTGTACTTCTACAAGTTCAGAGCCTCTGACAGCTCCTTCTTCATGGTCCTCATCTTCGTGCCGCTGGGGATTAAGGTGCTCATTTTGCTGGCGATGCTGAGCTTCGCTGTCTTCTCCAGGGAAGGTGGGTGTCGTGACCTCCCTGCACCTGAGTGGTAGCCAGGGGTGGGTGCAGCAGAGCAACTCAAACAGGAGGAGGTTGGGCTTCTTTGGGTTTGGTTTGGTTTCTTTTTTTTTTTTTTAAGATTTTATGATTTCCTACCCCAGAGGGACGTGTCTAGTGGAAAATCTAAGAACAAGTAAGGGGGACCTCCTGGCTGGCTGGTCACAGCCTGCTGAGAGAGGGTCTCCTTTGGGAAGGGGCCTTGGAAAAGACAGAGGGAGCAGGAGTTTCCCTGCGGCCCAGGAGAAAGGTTAATAAACTCACAGATGGGCAATTAGTGGAGAACCTGCTGCCTACACAACCAGATTTAATTTTTTTTAACTTGGAGCTGCCTAATTACCATCTCTGCCCCTGTAGCCCACAGCCAGGATTTACCTTTGGTACATCCCACACAACAGTTTAATCCCCATGGGATGGGCATCCTCATTTTACAGACCACCCCTCTGTGTCCCCCAGGCCCTTACTATCCCTGTGCTTCTCCATTGTTGGTAAAATCCCACCTCCCAGGCAGGGAGTGCCTGGTTTACAGGAGATGAGAGTCAGCTCATGGACTGAGGGATGAGACATCCCAAGAAGCCAGGAGGCCACTGGTCCCCAGCCTGGCACCACTCCTGCTGTGTGGTGGCATGGGCAGGAGGGGACTGAGAGGGACACAGGGCTCTGTCTCTCAGTCACATCACTGTGTCTCATCTGTAGGACCAGTCTGATCTCACACTCATGAAAGCCACTACTTGCCTTGAACAGCAGAAGCTGTCAGACCAACCAAAAATGCTTTGCTCCTTAAATTCCAGTGCCTAATTCCCAAACCCATGAAGAGGGCCACATGCCTGGTGGCTCTCAGGTCTTCTCCCCATTCACTGGAGTGTCACAACCACTCTCCAGTGCAGCTTCCTGACAGCTCTAGGTCAGTCCTGGCTCCCCAGCTCACCTTGACCTTTTTGCTAACCCACATCATCCTTCCCACTTCACAGGTCCCTCCTCTGCTCCAGCCAGCCTGGTCAGGTAAGGATGTCTTGCCTTCTACTTATGTTACCCCACAGGAGGGTGGAGATGGCTAAGGGTGAAAATGCAGCATGTCCATGGTCTTGGTAACAATTTTCTGGCCTTAGAGCAGGCTGTTGGGGCAAGGATAGGGTTGGGCTGATGGCCAGGTGTGAGGCAGCAAGGCTTGGACACAGCTGAGGAGACCCCAGGGCATGGTTGGAAGGATGCAGGCAAGCATGCAATTAGGCTGGGAAAGCTGTGTATGTCCAGCCTGGAGAAGAGAAGGTTCCAGCGAGAGCTCAGAGCCTAAAAGGGCTCCAAGAGAGCTAGAGAGAGACTTTGGACAAGGGCATGGAGGGACAGGATGAGGACAAATGGCTTTCCACTGCCAGAGGGCAGGGTTAGATGGGATATTGGCAAGATGTTCTACCCTGTGAGGGTGGTGAAGCCCTGAAAGAGGAATGTCCAGAGAAGCTGTGGCTGCCCCATCCCTGGACGTGTCCAAGGCCAGATTGGACAGGGCTTGGAGCAACCTGGGATAGTGGATAGTGACCTTGCCCATGGCAGAGGATGGAACAAGATGAGCTTTAAGGTCCATTCCAACCCAAACCATTCTGTGATGCCACATTAAACAACAGACCGTCCACCCCAGGGATAGGTAAGTGGATGGTACCTGTGCTGACACCATGCAACAGAAACCTTTCCTTTCCTCTGAGCCCCAGTTTCTAATGGAGCAGAAAAACTGTCGACACAAAAGCTGATGAGCTCAGCCAAGTGCCGAGGAAGGTGTGGAGACATCAAAGAGCCCACCTCAGAGCCAGCTCGGGTGTGACAGAGCCTGATTCTTTGGCTGGCACCCACACCATGCTCCCAGAGACCTTTGGCCTTTCCCCAATACCCAGCACAACACTGATCTTGGACACTCCTGACAGCTGGGGTGTCCGAGCTAGAAAGGAATGGAAAAACAACCCCAAAACAACCCTTATTCTAGCACTAAAGAAGCTGTATCTGAGGTCAATATAACTACAGCTGCCTGGGGTTGCTCCCTTGCAATCTGAGTTACCCCGTTGTGATGTCTCCAGCCTGAGATATCCCTGTGTGAAGTCTCCATCCTGAGTTACTCCTACATGTTGTCTCCTCCCATCACCTTACCCAAGAACAATGGCCATTTCAGCAGGTCATTCAAGTGTACAGGACACAGCCAATGAAACAAGAAGGAACTTAATCCTACAGTCATATTTGTAACAATTATTTGCAAAAAGTACAGTTTTGCTGATCTATCAGGGTCTAAACCACGCTGCACCATTGACTGTCTTTGCATAGATACCTACACAGATGAGAGCTTAAAAACCAACACTTCCATGAGAAGACCCTTCCCAGGAGAGGTTTGACAGAACCTCCTAGAGCTCAGAGCAGCAGGACAGTAGCAGCAGTTAATGCTGAGGGTGCAGGAAATTGCTCTGGATGCTTTAACATTAATTGTAGCTCAGACCCTTAAAGACAACCTGCTGCAGAAGGAGGATCCGTATTGGATCCATTGGAATGCCACAGACACTCTAACACTGGTTAGCTGCTTGCTGGAGCCCCTTACAGAGCCTAGAGCAGCCAGAGATGTGTCCTCACCTTCTTCCCTTCTCCCCTTGCCAGGCCACAGCTGACAGACTGCACCTATGAGAACTTTGACCGCAGGCACGGCAGCAGCCAGACCCTGCCAGGAGGGAGAGCAGTGCCCAGACGCAGCTGAGGAGATCCCACCTGCTCCCTGCACAGGTGCCCTCTCTCCCAGGGAACGCAAAACCCACGCTGGCTGATGCACAGGAAGTCAAATAGGCACGACTTGGTGGGGACGATGGAATGGGATGATCTTTAAGGTCCCTTCTAACCCAAACCACACTCTATGCTACAAGTTCCAGCCCTGCTGCTGCTCACCAACAAGAGCAGCCCTTTCAGGGGCAAAGCCCTTCGAGAGAAAAGAGATGAAAGAAAAGAGAAAGGGGGATGGAGCTGCAAGAGCAGAGGATTTGCACAGGATGTCAGTTTAAATGAATCTGTGTGTTTTTAGCCCATATCAGATATTTAGCAAGCAGGTAACAGTATAAAATTTTTTCACATCTTTTTGCTTTGGCAATTTTCAATTATCACTTCAAGAAGTGGCTTTCACAACTCCGTTTGTCCAACCACACACAGCCTACAAGTGAGCTACTGTCATGTTTCAAACACCAGCTGTGGCACAACACTACTGGAATTTCTGCTGGTGGTTTTGTTGGGGGGGGGGGGGTGTTTGTTTGTTTTAATCATTATTACTACTCCTTATCTTCCAGAAGAGTTTATTTAAGAGTTTAAAGAAAACCTTATCTTTCAAGATAAGAAAAAGGTTTTCCAAAAGTTGGTAGAGCTGAAAGTAGGACATGCAAAGTCTAATTAGTCTCTGTTCTAACTCTATCTAGTGCCCAGAAACCCAGAGCTTTGTGATAAATACACTGTCAAAGTGTTCCAATACCAAATTGTTTTTTTTTCTTTTTAAAGCTAAAAATATTATTTCTAAACAGTTCCCATCTCTGTGTTACATGGAGAAGTTCTGACTACTCATCTCTTAAACTCCTCTGAGATGAAGTTTACTACTACAAAGTCGCTGGCCATCCACAGACAAATCTCTAACCCAACTGTGAATGTCCCCCAAGAACAGGTGAACAGGTTCAGCTCATGGTACAGGGTGATTTGAGTCAGCCTGGAGTCCTGGAGAGGCAGACACGGGTCCAGGATAGGGCTGGAAAGAGCAACAGGTTGGCTTAGATGCAGAGGAGGAGAAAGAATTAAAAAAGAACAAACGATGTGAACCTACTTTGAGATTTATACTGCTGGATTAAGTGCTCTGTGCAACCATTCCAGTGCAGCAGCTCCAAAACTTTACCCCAAATGATCCCGCTGCTGGTGACAACCACCACTGGCTGGGATCCCAAGCTGCTACTGAATTATCATCAAGTATGTGGTCCTGCCTGCAAGCTCAACCCCAGATAGGAAACATTATTTTGAAGTTCACTTCTTCATTGTTTGGACAGGGTAATAAGGTAAAAAAAAATGCAAGGAAATATTTCAACTTGATCTTTCAAATCTCAGCTTCAAATCCCAGCAGTGACAAAGTCAGCTTTAACAAAAATAAGAAGGGATGCAAAGAGGAAAAGGAAGTTACAGTAGACAATGTCGTGAAACTGTAAGCCCAGTTTCACAGGTGTCACAGAGGAAAGAGATCTCAGATGTATCATGTGTATTAGATGTATTTAGGACAACTAAATCCAATTTCCAAGCCCTGATGATTTATAGAGAGACGAAGTACCAATTCCTACCTGTGTATGGGATTCAGGCTTGGCTCACAGGATTTTTATCTCAAAAATTACTTTTAACTCTGGTTTGGGTCCAAACAGAAGTGTCAGACCTTGTTTCCCAAAACCAGCTCGTGCTCAGACCTCCCAAACCAGTACAAACTGGAAGGACAAAACACAGCAAAGCACATGCCCAGGAGACTTCCAGTATTGAACTCATTTGGCCTAAAAAAACTGTGTTCCAGTTCCTCCACTTTGTGCTGCCCAGTTTCTGTCCATTCAGGGTGTGGGAGGATTTGGCCATTGCTCCTTATTCTTCCAGGACAAAGGACACCATCTCCCATCATCACAGCACCTTGGCTCCTGTGGGATGCTGCAGTCAGCCTGCAGGGCAAGCACTGCCTGCACATTCCAGGCACCTTGCTGCCCAGCCTCTGGCTCTCCATTCCCCTGAAAAAAGTTAATGCCACGTTCAGCTGCTATGTCCATTTCCCTATTTGGCCTTATTTTATTAATAAATACTTAAACTGCAATCCACAGGCAACAAATCATCCCAGTGCAACAATTGCTGAGTGAGAAAAACATTCAGAAGGCCACAGATACTCATTCTCAATTAACTGCACCAAGTATCCAACAGGCACACTCATCGAGTAGCTGACATCTTTTCATTTCTTTCCATGCCATCTAAAATGTTAAAACCAACATCAAACTCAGTTCTCCCTCTGAGAGCACCTGGTGACATTAATGATGTGAACAAGAACGTTGTGGTTTAGGGCAGGAGGGATAGTGTGAGATGCTGGGAATGTCAAAGTCCTTCCAGGAAAACCAGAAGAAGTCTGAAGTCAACTTGCTGGGCACTATTTGGAAAATAATGCCCCAGGCTCTGGAGTTCACCTTTGCACAGAGAACTGCCAGTGGATTTGTTAGTTCACAAAACTGTTCCTCTGTGTTTGCAGAAAGCACAGGTTCAGATTCTTGTCATGACCATCAAGCCAGAAGACTGGTCTGTGTGTGACACATACAGCAACTATGTGTTACCTGATCTGTATTCTTCCAGCAAGCTGAAAGTATCACAGCGTCAGTCACAAATTACTTGATTTTTTCATCTTTATTTTGCATGGTCTTTGCAGACATAGCATGTTATAAATACAACATTTGTAAAAACGCAACAGCTGAAACAACTCTTCATTTTAAAAGTGCATGTCAAACACATATTTCTGACTTTTTCACATTTATATGCAACTGATCAATAACACTGAACTTAATGAAACCAGTGCTTTTAAGTCTTTGAGGAGGGAAAAGCAGCAGAACGTATTCCTCCAGACACGAGTTTTCCAAAAGAGTCTTAAAAAACATGCTGCATTTGGTATCTGGTTAATATACAGAGGGATGTACATATGTATATCTATTTATAGGCTCGCAGATAGAGCAAAGAACTCTGAGACCACATTAATATGGTGGTGATCTAATGACCCAGCTGGCATAATTAGCAGAATTCGCCAAGAATCCGCAGCACCAGAACCACCGTTGAGAGCAACAGTTCAAAGCATCATCAACCAGACAGTAGGTAGCACATTTCTATCCCCTAGTGACCAGAACTCGTGTTCTAACGTGCAACCATGTCATGAACACAAAGGCACAATTAATGGAGGAAGAGGAAAAGCAATCAGCTCCTTCACACAGGAGTAGGGATTGGGACTGTAGGACCTTGGGCCACCTCAAATGGATCAGTGATAAAAGGGATGTCAAACAAGCAATGGGAAAAATTCGCCTTCTGCTTTCCCTAAACAAAGTGCATCTTACAATCAGACAAGGCAACAAAACCAGTGATCATTCAGCTGAAACAACAGATTTACAGGCTCATGGTTCATGCTTTGGCAACAGACTTTTAACAAGTGATCACAAAATTTAACACAACAGAAATACCTTTTCACAGTGTCCTTTAAAACCTTATCATGTCATGCCCAGCCAGGCAAAAGAAAATAAACTTAAGTGGTGGGTGCACACTTGTTAAATCAGTATTCCCTAAACAACGAGACTTTGGGAATTAAGGAATCCTACCTAACATGATCATAATTGACTGTTCCCCTCCCAGACACTAGAGATCCAGAAAATTTGTTTCTGGATTTAAATCCCCTTGAACTTGGCTAGAAGTTACTTGCATTTAATCAAACAATATAGATGCAGACACACTAATATCTAGAAAATAGGAAAAAACAAAGTTCTTTAGTTCCAATTTTTGTTAGTATTTACAGAATTGGGTGAAGATTGTAGGCATGCCTCTCAACTACAGATTACTGTGGGATAGCAAAAAGAAGTCAGAATTTAAAATACCACCTTTTCAAACACAGGGATTTCACAAAAATCGCTAGACACACGCTCAGGTAAGACTCAGAGGTATCCTGGTTAAGAAAGTCAGACCTCTTTTACAGACAATCCCCCAGTAAATTTGAACTGGCCTGAGCGATGACACATTGGAAAATAAAAAAGGCACCAAGCAAAAACTTCAGATGCTCCAGGATGAGCTTTGCTGACTAATGATTGGTACACCTATCCCCAGGTACCCTCCTCTCAGAAGTGCACCACACACAGGAAGATATTCAAGTGCTTTCAGTAAAAAAAAAAACAAAACCAAGAAAAACCATAAGCAATTCCACAGACCTAAAAATCAAAAGGAAAGCAAGACAACCTGAAAGTGGAGAAAGCTCAGCAGTGTGCTGTTCCATTCACAATTCTGACTTGGTTAGACACTGAAGGTAAAAATTACTTGTGCAAGAGGGACACTGTTTGTAAACCAGGGCAATGGGCACTCAGTGGTGACCCTGCGAGCGCAGCGCCGCTACCGAATGCTGTCCAAATAATGCACTTCTGGGTACAGGGTGTTGACAAGGAGCGCCAGCAGGTTGTTGCCATCCCGAAGACAGTGCTCGGGATGCCTGATGAACACAGAAGCCTGGGAGAGCTGCTCTTGATAATCCACATATTGCTTGTTTGATGCCATGGATTCAAGAGCACTCAGTGCCTGTAGGTTTAAGGGAGAATTCTGTTAGATGAACTCTGGTCTGTAACAAACCAGTCCACAAGCCACCATATGCACAATTCCCTGAAAAGATGCTTATCTGCTACAGAAACCAGAGTTTTCAGAATAAAACAATACATCAACAAATACAATCAACATAACAGTATTTCAAGTCAACTTGTATTTTTCAAGCTGTTTTCCCCTCATGATAAACAAAAAAACTGTCCAATTAAGGCTTGCTAGGATTCTGTAACCCAAGTCCTGTCAAATATTTACTCCATGAACTCAAGACATGGCTTCACAGAAATTATGTTGAACTACAAACTGCAACACACTCTACTATTTGCTTCAGGCTGTTCTTATGAACATCTTCCGTAACAGTGATGTTTTGCTCCTATTAATAATATTTGATTTAGATATTAACTGTCAAGCTAAAGATTACATGTAGAAAAGTCTTTGTTGGCAGTACTAGTCAGGGCAAATGTTGGAAGTATTTCTGAACAAGTTTCATTCTTTTCTTAAGAGAAACAAGTTGTACCAAGCTACTTTGCTTTGGTTTCAAATCAACTCCTTCCTCTTTTCACATGCTTATTGAAAGAACACCACGGTCAGTGCACATGCTAAAGCAGGAATGTTTATTTGTCCCAGGGCTTTTAAGCCCTGACCTCACACAAACAAATGTCAGTGTGAGTGTAGCCCTGCTTTATCACTGAAAAGCAGTGCAATCACCAGCAGCACTGTTTTTTCCTGTTTGTTTTAAATTCCTTCTACCTGCAAAGTTCCACACCTTCTGAAGTCGGGGTTCACAGGCATAGGTTTCATCTGCTCCTTTTCAGTGTGTAGGATTAGAAACAGATGCCTTTACGTTAGTAGAGAATACTGTATAAGAAGTTTTACCTCGGATCACTTTAGGATAAAGCTCAAACACATAGGTCTCCTGCCAAAGTTCAGCAACAAGGTGAAAGCAGGATTTAGCTCAAAGAAATGCTTACAGTGACTCATTATTTCACCGCAAAAGCTGACTGAGCACACAGAGAGGGCATGTCAAGCAGCCAGAGATGGGCATAGCTCACCTGCTGAGCCTTCTGAGACAGCTTGGGCTCCGACCCAGCTTTCAGGCGCACTTGGCTCTCAGCAGGAATCTGCACCAAGAGGAAAGCAGACAAACTGCGGGCAACCACCCGAAACCTGCATGGGGGAAGCACAGAGAGAGAAGGGGGTGTCAGATCTGCACGTCTCAACAGCAGATACCTCATGGCATAGAAATTCCAGTGTATCTCCTGCATAAGGAACAAAACAGAGGCTTTAGAGGACCTTTTCCAATGCATTAGAGAAAAAAAATACTTGAGTATCATAGAATGGTTTGGGTTGGAAGGGATTTTAAAGGTCATCCAGTTCCAACCCCCTGCCATGGACAGGGACACCTTCCACCATCCCAGGTTGCTCCAAGCCCTGTCCAACCTGGCCTTGGACACTTCCAGGAGTGGGACACTCCAGCTTCTCTGGACATACACATAATAGGATATCATACATATTAGAGGATGACATAATATCATACATAAAAATGTTACATCTGTTTCAAGCTTAGCTGAAAGTCTTGAGGTCACATCTGAAATATTCCTCACTTCACAGAATGTAAAACATTCTCACCAACCAAATCAAGGGATAAGTTGAATGAGACCAAGAATTCAGAGCAACTTCAACAGGACTGCAATCTTATAAACACAAAATTATGTTTAGGTACAGCACTGAATTGGTGTTCCACAAACATTTGGGTTTTTTCTAGGCATTCTCTCCACAGCAAGCTTCATTTTAACACCAAAAAATAAAACTTGGTGTCTCTCTTTGAAAGGTAAAGTGAGTAACAAGGAAGTACAGGCTTCCCTGAGCTTCTGTTAACATTTCCAATATCTCAAGGTTAAAACAGAAAAGGTGAAGTGTATGTTAATTACAAGATCTTGTGAGGTAAACTGAAACAGTCTTCTACAGACCAAGGGGAAGTATCTTTCTCTAACAAATGGTCTGCCTACAAACTTTGCTGGAGGTGGATATTTAAGCCAAAATCATAACTGCATTTCCTTTCCTTCTCCAGCACAAACTCTGCACAAATTCATACCCTCTTCTTAACCAGATTAACACACTCACTGTGTTTTTCCTGTGACAGGTCCAAACAACTTTACAGGTCTGGGGACAGCCTGGATTGAGAATACCTTCTGACACTCCACTGGGTAGTGTGGACCCATGCTGCAGCTTCTTTAACACAATGACTCAAAGCCAATTAATTTATCACACTTCACCCCTTACCTGGGTGACAAAGGAGACCTCCTGCCCAGCCCAATAGCACCAAGTATTCCAGAAGTCAGTCTCTCTTCAGCCAGCTGGCTCTGCCTGCCCTGGATCGACAGCAGTGTCCGGATGACAGATTCGATCAGGACAGCATCATCCTGCTCCATCTGGATCAGGGATAACTGCATGGCTTTATGCCACCAAAGGAACAGCTTTGCCTCTTCCTTTGATGAGCTTGAGGTGAGATTTAAAGAATAAAAAACAAAATACTTTTTAAAAAAGTCAGATCCATAAAGAAGTTTGATTCTCCCCCCAACAGGCCCATGAAAAATTCAGATGGTTAATTAGTAACAGTAGTCCCACTAAATGAGGACAGCATGACTAGACACCCCACCAATTATTATACTGCTGTCACTGCTACTGCT
>JAWWMO010000096.1:68294436-68305576 GCA_035047845.1 Dendrocincla fuliginosa
TACACTGTTTGCGTAGATTTTTCCAAGATGGATGTGGCTCTTGGATCAAATTTTGATTTTACTACTGAAAAAAGAAAGTCATGCAACAACCTTCTGCAATACATAAAAAGCTTAAGACTGTTAGCAAAAGGAAACAGAAAAATAGATGCAAAAAGTAACATCTGCCAACAAATAAACCCTAAAACCTGGCAGCCTCTCCTTAGAAAGAAGTCTGTAATGTGAACAGGTAGAGTCTGTGCCATGTACATGTGTCCATGGGTATGACAACCCTGTCTAGATCAGAAAGAATTATAAATCTTTGGGAAGATGTTCTGTATGTGCCCTGACAGAGCAGTGTAAATCGCAAAGATGGGAGGCAATGCAGGTATTTCATCCTCTTGGAGTGGAAGTACAAAAACCTAAGCACTATTTTCTCTCTAATTCCAGTTATAAGCTTAGGCATGTCAGGACAGATTCACCAATACAAGTGGCAGTGAGGGCTGAAATAGGCTTAAAATAGAGAACTCATCTAGCTGGCACAAGACAACAAATCCTGGCCAAGTAGTGCAGAGGAGCAAGTCAGAAGAGAGCAGAAACAGCAAAGAACATGCAGAGTGTGGGAAGAAAACATGGGGAGGAAAAGGATTTGGAAGGAGAAAACACTGTACAAGAAAAACTAAGAAGCACAGCACAATGATAAAAATTCTAAATAAATAAATAGAAGCACCTTGGACTGAATATCCAAATGCTTAAGGATTTTTTTAACCTTGATCTTTCCATCCTTCCATTCCCCTTCAGTAACCTGGAGCTATCCCTCCCTCAGTCACCAGTGTGCTGTAAAATCAACAATGTCTGTGGGGTGCTCAAGTCACACAGCTGCTGAAAAAGACTGCTGCTGAAAAGCTCCTAAAGGGATTAATATCTGAGTCTTCAAATAAGATAAAACTAATGGCTGGAATCACAGGAAGGATGTCTCTTATGCTCAGCAGTAATGAGAAGTAACCTTTCATTAAGCAAGGACTGTCCACCTCTATGTGAGCAAAGGAGGAGCAGCTTGTGACTATTCAACTACAAATCCAGAAGGGGGTCAAAACTGAAACATCTGTTTCAAGAAAGATGGAGAGAGACTATTTACAAGGGCATGGGGTGACAGGACAAGGGGGGGTGGCTTCAAACTGAGAGACGGCAGGGTTAGATGGGATGTTAGGAAGGAATTCCTGGCTGGAGGGTGGGCAGGCCCTGGCACAGGGTGCCCAGAGAAGCTGTGGCTGCCCCTGGATCCCTGGAAGTGTGCAAGGCCAGGCTGGATGGGGCTTGGAGCAACCTGGGCTAGTGGAAGGTGTCCCTGCCCATGAGAGAGATGATGTTTAAGGTTCCTTCCAACCCAAACCATTCTATGATTCTGTGATTCTTATATGTTCAACATAAGCCTAACAGCTATTTTCACATAGCTCTCTGGGTGCAGACAATACTGAGTACATTATGGTATTCTAGCAGGATCAAGACAGAACATTTTTAAGAAAAAAAATAAAGGAAAACAAGGTCTTGACTTGCAGTTTTTCCTGTTTATCTCCATCCATAAGCTATTCCCTGTAATTCTAAAGAAGGGATACCTGTTTTATGCTTTCAGAAAGCAGCCCAGCATATGGTTTCTGGGAGAGGTATTTCTGATATGCTTCCAGGACCATCAATGCAACTTCAGAATGAACAGCTGGATCCAGATGAAGAGCATTCTGCTAAAAACAGAATCAGAACACAAAACACTGTCATTTAAAGATCTCTACAACTGCACCATTCAGTTGCACTACAGAGAAATAAATCTTCATTTCTTTCTGCCTCTTCAAATTAAGTATTGCAGTACCCAGGCAAAATCTTGGCCAGTAAGAAAAATTCAGCCCAACATTTAAGAATATTGGGCTCACACTGGGCAATACGAAGCCCAGAGACAGATTATTTAAAAAAAAAAAGGGTGATCATAATCACTTTCCATGTGCATTTTATGAATTTATATCAATTAATCCAAGAATCCATAGATGACATTTTAGATTACATAATACAGACACTGGACAACCATTCTTCCCCATATCAAAGGGTACAGACATGCCACTGCTATTGCACAGTAAAGATCTCTGTTCATTTTCCCTAACATTCCTTTTCCTTCACATGTTGTCATGAAAAAGGAAGAAAAAGTCAGTCAATATTCATGTACAAGCATCAGCAAAGCAAAAAGAATTCAGTATGACTAAATGCAGATAGCAATGCTAAAATGGATCACTGAACACAGACAACAGGATTTTTCCCCCAATCTATTTCTGTTTCTCTCTGAAATAGCATTTACCCTTGATTGGATCCTGAACTGATGCAGCTCCTGAAGTAACCCAATATATGGAACCATTTCCAATCATTCAAATAATGCTCAGGGTTTTGAAATGTCTCATTTCAATCATTAGTTTTCTTGCATTGTGAAAAACATACCTGGATACCAGCAGGAAAACTACAACCACACCAGTCTCCTACACACTTCTTGGAAGATTCCTCTATTACTGCAGCCACAGCTACTTCCCCGACTCATAAAAATTGTCCTGTCAGCTGCTTCCTCTTGTTTAAAGAGAGGAAACTCCTGCTTAAGTATCGCTTCTAATCTCAGCTACAAGAAGGCAGCACAAGCAGATCCTCATGCAGAATGCTGTAAAACTACTGTGAAGTTCCCATCCTGTGCCATTAAGTGCACAGATATTATGTAAAACATGTAATTAGCCGTCCTCCAGTTCTACTCTCAGGTTGAGTACAGCTTTTGCTCTGAAAAACTGAAGAGTTTCAAAGCTGTTTTCAATACGTACATGCTCCCCAAATCCCCAGTTAAGCCCTTCCAGGATAATGCAGGCTAGTTTATTCTCCACTGCTGTCAGGCTGTAATTTAACAACCAGTCACGGATCAGCGCTATCTCAGATGAAGAAGGCTTCCACAGGTGCAATGGCAGCTCTTTAAACAGGTATAAAGAAACCTTTGAGGACAGAAAACAGAAAGGATAATCAGTATTCACCACAATAATCAGCATTAGGCCCTTCAATACTAAGGAGTTGACCAAAAAACCCCACAGACAGCTCTTTAACACATCCATTCATGCCAAGATGTATCTTGTAACACAGTCTGGTTACTGCCCCTCTAGTTTTAACTGGGTGCCTGCTTTAAATGATGGACAGTAGCACTTACCATCCCGACTTTCTCAATGGTCTCTCTAATTCGATCCAGCAGTATGGAAATAATCTGTGTGTGGATGCTGGCAATGGCTCCCAAGAGTTCTCGCCCAACTTTGGAAAACGTCTCTCTTGTGGAAAGACTGACATAGGACACCTGGGAACATGAGCAGGGAGGAATTACTGCTTATGGCTGATCTTCACTGACACTGAAAACAAACAACTTTTGGAAAATACAGAGCTAAATTGCTCTTGGTCATTGTGGACAAAGATTATTGATCAGAGCCAATATTAAACTGACACCAATTGACCTAAAGGGCAGGGAAAGGACAATATCACAGTGCCAAACACAAACTCCAAATCTAAACACAGGAGCAACACCACCACACAGTAAAAGAATTACATCAAAATCTGGACACCACAATAGAAAAAACACCACACAAGGAATTTCGGAGCTCCAAGTTAGACCTGCAGGAGAAATATAGAACAACACATAAAAAAACCAAAACATTTTTGTTCGTTTGTTTCGTTCTCACTTGACTTACAGAAAGGCTGTTCTTTTCCCCAGAAAAACAACTATGTCCTTCACACTATTTAAATTCAGTGCCAGATTATAAACCTCAGAAGTAGCACTTTCTTAGTTCCATGGCAGAAGAAACCACAGAAGCCAACAAAGTTTCACACCCCCCACTGTTAGAAATAAAAAAAAGCACTTCCATCCTTTTCCTGAATGAACCAGTAACCATCCCCAGGAGTTTTTAAGATGAGACTGGATGTGGCACTTAGTGCCATGATCTAGTAATCACAGTGGTGTTGGATCAAGGCTTGGACTTGATGATCTCAGAGGTCTCTTCCAACCCAGTTGATTCTGTGATTCTATAACTCACCTCATATATCTCCAGAACAATGATTTTGATAAAATCCTCATCAACATCAGCCCGTTTGGTTTGTGCCATCTGAGCAAACGTGGTGAGCAGACAGATTTCTTCCGAGCAGTTCATTGACTGGAGATACTTTTCAAAATTTTCGAGGTGCTCTGGGTCTAGGAAAAAAAGTCAAGTCAAAGAAACATGATAAAAGAAGTCTTACAGTACAGACACCATTAATATTTATACACTTATACCCCAGTCCCAGAGAAGGAACCAGTAACAAATATCACCAAGCTAAGGGGCTTGTAAATTAGTAGCCTCATTTCAGAAGGGGCTGCATTTCAATTTTTAACATTAACTACGCCATGTCAGTCACCTACAAGGAAAACTGCTTGAATCTTTTGGGGTTTTTTAAAGCAGTATCACAGTTTTGGTTTCCATTACACACTGGAGCAATTAATTCCACAGATTAAGCCCAAATTATATGAAAGGGTTCTAATCAGGACAGGGCCAAGAGAAGATTAAAACTAAGTCCATCCAGGCAGAGCAGAGGGGTTTTGATCAAGTTCAGAGAGACTGCCCATTCCACAGCCCATGCAACTAAACTGAGGAGATCATCCTATGCCCATTACAAATAAAAATACTGCAAGTATCTAATTCTGGGTTTAGATTATGCCTAAGAGTTACAAGGAGAGGTCAGATTTGATTTACTCAAATTCAATACAAGAAAAAGTACTGGATGCACTTGTTTGGAAACTATCTCTGAACACAAAGAACTGAAGACGCAGAGGAAGGAAGGCTGAGAGATGCTTCACTCAAATTCAAGGCAGGTTTCTTCTTTAAACACAAGAGGGAGATGGTGGCAAATGCAAATAAATATTCCATTCCTAAGGGTGGGGGACAACAGGAAGGTAAGGGTACAAAGAAACCTGCACGGGGCTTTAAAATATTTTTTTTTTTTTATTTCTTCCAAATAAGTAAATAGACTGCACAGCAAAGTAAACACTGAAAAGAGCAATTGAGCTGCAAAAAGTTTTGGAGAGGGGTCTGTCTTCTTTGAAGCATAACATGCCAGTAAACACTGTTTACAGTGACTTTATCATAGTAGTTCAATACACAAAGCACTGATTGTGGCACTCAGCTCCCTAAACCTACACAGGCATATCCTCAGGGGGCTTGTGATTAAACACTTGCATTGAGGTTACATGCTATTTTAAGGGCTTCCAAGAATTTTGCAACTGTACTTCAACCTGAGAAGGTCAGGCTTGTACAGGCAAAACATCTCATGAGCAGCACTAGTATTGTGCAATTAAGAAGAGTGTCTTTCTATACAGTAAGAGAAACTAGGCTCCTGGCAGATACAGCAGACTTACACTAGTAGCCTCCCTTTCCTAATGGTATATTTTATCCTGCGTTTTCTCTTGTTGTTTGCAGATTGCTTTAGGGTAATGCAGAAGGACATTAAAAAATGACCATGCCGTTACTGGATCTAAAGGCATAGCAGAATGACCCACAGCATGGGGAAGGGCTCATCTGTGAGCTCCACACCACCCTCAAACACACACCAAGCCATAGCCTGGGATTGAAGGGTGGGTAACAAGGAACAAGGGAAGAAGAGACACTCTGCTTAGACCCTGTCATCTCACAGTGGAGAAACAACATTTTCACCACACACTTGCCACTTGAGCCAATTCTCTTCCTCTGACCACACTAGAGTTCAAGTTCAGAGACACCTAAAAACTAGTGGCTCCTCAAATCGTGGTACTGGCAGTAAGGAAACTGTGACCAGGAATAGAAACCTGGAATACTAGAATGGTTTGGGTTAGAAGAGACCTTAAAGATCATCTCATTCCAACACCCTGCCATTGGAAGGGATGTCCCTCACTATAACAGGTTTCTCAAGTCCCCACTTAACCTGGATTTGAACACTTCCAGGGATGGAGCAACCACAACCTTTTAGAGACAGTGTTGTTCAGCAGGTTCTCACTGTCATTTGCAATGGAAGCAAAGACCAAACTGTTCATCCCACATTTATAAAACTTAGAGGGAACACATGCTTGTAGTCACACAGGTATGAAATATCAAGGAGAAACTACTTGGTCATTGTTTGTCAATGAAAACAGGACGTGCACAGCAAGTTTATTAACATTTTGTCCAATCAAGAATACCTCAGGTAATTGGATTTCCCATATTTCCCCAGGAGGATATTTTATCCCTGATGTGTCTGTAGTCCAGAGGTCATCCTGGCAAGTTCAGCTCCCTCACAGCATTCCATTTGATCAAGCTACTTCTGACTATCCCTTAAAAGCCACTGTTCTCCCACCTCTATATATGTAAGCTTAAGGTTTCATCAATTACCAAGGCTTGCTGCTACCTGTAGATTCACCACTCTTTTCTCAAGCTTAACTGAAAAATCAATAAAAAAAGGTTCTCTCCCAAGAGAATATTAATGTCATCGTCTCCCAGGGTATGATTTAAAGTAAATTAAGCATTATATTGATGTCTGTCAAAAGATTAGATGGATTTCACTGAAAGAACTGCTGATATTCCCTATCTAGACATTGGTGAAAAACAGCATTATGCTGACATCACCCCTTGAGGAGAATGAAAAGGATAAAAATATCCTGCATCAGCATACCAGGGAATTTAAAACAAAAAAGTTAGCTAGAAGTAAAACTGCCTAAAAAATACTAAAAAATAAAAATTTTTAAAAAATCAGTGTTTGTTACTGCAACCCACAGTATTATATTATATTCTCTTTGAGACGCAGTAAAAATTTTCCAGCAACAACAAAAATAAAGACATTGTACTGAAACAGTGTTACTGTTTTGGCTGAAAAGTGCTAATCAGATGAGCACTTCATCGAGTGCACACAACTACAGCCCTGATACCTCTCTCCCACTCTGTGTAAATTGCCTTAAATATTAGTTGAGCTTGCACAGACTCAAGACATTCAGTAATCTCTCAAGAACACCATTTTGTTCTGCTTCTCCATCAAAACAGCAACCTGGGCTACCAGCCAGCTGAAAAGTAAGACTGACAAGAATGGATTTGCTCTCCCAGAAGACAGCAAAGAGGCTCTGAAGCAGGGAGTTACTGCTTTGTTTACCTGCCCCCCTGCCAATCAAGCCCTGAAATATTTTCCATGAAGGCAACAGCAAAGGGAAAGCAGCATTCCAGCTGGTCTCTAAATAACTGCTACGGCTGAAGCCTCCACAGTCACTGTGGAGATCAACACAGGATAAGATGTCAAGAGGAAATAGAAAGAAAAGGCGTCATTTAGGACAAGAAATGCATCAAATTAAGGCTTGAGATTAGGGAAACATGTAGCTGTGGAAGGTAAGCAGATTGCCTACAATTTAAGTTACTGAAGCCAAAACCAGCAGGTTTAGGGGGAAAAAAAAAGCAAACTAAAGAAAAGGTTATTTATAGACCTATCAACAGCTCACCAGTCAACAGCTCACCAAAAAAACCCCCAATAAACAAACCAATCCAACACAACCAAAAAACTGCCAAACTAACCCTAAGTGATACAGAATTCCGTATTTTAGGATTTAAACCTTACTCTTCAAATTCTACTGAAGGTCAAGGTGAGAGGTGATGTGAGAATATACAAGATGTACCATGGCACTCTTGCAGATGTGAAGCAGCCAGAGAGAAAACTAAATAGACAGTAGATCCGACAACTGCTGTTAAAATGAGTGTTTGGGCAAACAAGTACTGGAAAACCATGAACTGCCCAAGACATTTCTAAGGCCAGTCATGCTGTTGAGGGTGTATTTAACAATGCAATCTGCAAATAATTAAACCCACAGCTGATGCAGCAGTAGCTGAACAGATTGGAATTGCTTCTGTGTGTAGGAATTTTACCCTTGAGTCTTTGTTTGCAGTCAGCAGGTTGCAGAGAAGAGCACAGCTTTTCCAGGTGCTCATTCTCGGCACAGTGCATGACAAAGAAGAGCCTCCAAAGCATGTTGCTGGATAATGTTCCATAAGGCATCTCAGACATGAACAACCAGACTCCCAGCCTGTTGGATTTGAAGAGACAGTTAGAAACAGTTTCACCCTGATAAACCCCAACATTTGAAAACAAGACAGACCTAATGCCCACATCTCTGCTATGTAACAGAATTTTGAATGTGAGGATGTGTATTAGCACCTCAAATTCAGAGTTAACATCATTCTGAACTGAGCAAGACCTCAGAGCTTCTGTCAGATGCTACAGTCAATGCCATTCCTCCCCAGCTTGATGCTAATGAACTGAATTCTGTTTTCAGGAACTTTCAATGCACTGAAAAATCCTCTGCATTTCAGTCTTGTTTAAACCACTAAAGTATTTAAAGCTACCCCAAATCCCAGTTTCAAATATCTAACTCCTCCAAGATGAAGCTAGTAACAATAACATGGGAAACCTACCTTTTGGCCTTCAAAACATGTAGAACAGCTCTAAAAAACAGCTCGTCAAACTCCAGTTGCAATTTTTCCAGGGAGTAGGGATGTGCTACTGATCCATATTGTTTGTTGCCACTAACATACTGGGCCCAGTGGTCACTCACATGGCAAAGTGTCATCCTACACAGCAGAACAAACAAAGTCAAAGAAGGACCATTAAGTATGTCATCACCACATGAAAACACAGACAAGGGCAACCAGATCAGAGTCTGGTCAGAAGAAACACAGCCAGCCTTTTGCCCTCTGGCTTCCAGAGACTTCTATATAAATCACATGAGTCTAAAATTGCTGTTTTCTCCTTCCTTGGTTTTGCAAGCCAAGAATGCATAATATTCTATTATATCAAACTAATTTGTGTGTGACCTTCAGAGCCTTAAGATAACTATACACAATGAAATAGCAGTATATGCAGAAAGCTCTTTCAGGAATAATTATACTGAGAAAGTTACTGCTTACACAATACAAAGAAAAACACAAGATTTTATTTCTGATTTAACTGTGTTGCCCCTTGAGAACAAGCTCATAAAAGCCATATAAAGTGACAGATATTTAAAAATAAGAGCAACTTTTAGGTCTCAACCACATGTACTTACTGCAACAGTATGATGATTTTTCAAGAAGCAGACTAAAAACCCTAAAACTATTCTGGGTAACAACAGAAAGAAAGAAGAAACATTGGATACAAACAGGGGTGATTCAAGGAACTGTTTGCTGGATTTCAGTGACTTCCCAAGTCAAGCCTAACCACATCACTGAAGGAAGTCAGCCTGGTGTTCCACAGCTCACTCAGCTCCTTTGTACCACAGCATTTAGATTCTGCCATTCCCCACTTCACAGGCAGAGCTCTACGGTCAAGGACCCTGGACTGCAGATTCCCAGACTGCCTAACCCTGAACTGACCAACTCTCAGAGCAAAATCTACCCAAGAACCATTTGGGTGGGGTTTGGCTTTTTTTGGTTGGTTGATGGTTAGTTCTGGGGTTTTTTTAGCAGGTCTGAACACTGAAGCAGGCTGTATAAAACAGTTTCAGCCACATCACAGAGAAAATGTTCTCTTACTTGATGAGGTGACCAATTCTCTTCACAAACTGTCGGTACCGTGCTCTGTTAAATGTTTCTAACCCCGCAGACAGAAGTTCCACTAAAGAGTTTGCAAAGGCAAAAATCTTCATCATCTCCTGGGGAGTTGTTTTCTCAGGAAAATAAGCACCTAAGACCGAGACAGAAAAATGAGAGTCAAAAAAATGCATGAATTCCACTTTTTTTAAGTAACTTAAGAAGCACTCAAAGCGACCATTCACCATATGGCTAGCAAACAGTGCATCATTTGCCAGCTGTATAGTGAACCGAAATGTATGTTTTGTATATGAAATGAATTATAAATACCTGTTAAGTATCCAAACAAACAAACTATGCAGGTTATAAGAGACCTCTAGTAAGAAATTATTTTCACATACTTGTCCAGAAATTTTGCAAAAAAAACGAGAGAAAAATCACAGTAACATTACAGTTAAGAGGCAAGAGGGAAAACTAGTTCTGAAACAGTTCTGAAAGCACTTTGGAGTTAACTACCACCCAGATCCAAACAAAGGGTAAAGACTCTAATGTTTAGCATGCTAGTATAGCTGTAAGTTTTTAACTTTATATATATATACTTCCATATATATTTCCATCTCATCTATTTAGCCTGTGAGATGTTGCACACGTTGATTATTTCTTCACTCAGAGTGTCATAATGCATCAGCAATCTTGGCAGTGGTAGTCACTAACAAAACTAGCACAAGGAAAATGAAGGATAACTCTTTAGCAACTGATTTACCTCCAGACTTAAACCCCAGGAATTGCTGAAAGAGTTCATGAAATGGAAACTGTGACAAGAGAGCAATCAAGTCATCTTCTGAAAGTAGAATCCAGCTTGTTTCAGGATCCTCATCCTGTAGACAAATACAGGTGCTTTCAGTAGCTTCACAATAAAACAAATAGTAAAAGGGCTTCACTATTGTATTAATTATAGTTTTGTAAGCAGTAACTCAGATGTTTGAATTCTACCTGTTAATACTCATCACTGGAAGCTCTGCTCTGCACAGTTATACCAACAGGGATAAAAGGGGAGTTAAACAGATGTAAATTTCAAATCATGCTTTTTAACTTAACAAGGCATCCTTTCTTCACCCATTTCACAAAGATCAATAAGCTGGAGCAAAAACATAAAGGGAAAAAAAAGAGAAACAAAAGTACCTCTTCTCCTCCTTCATCTACCAGGGTCCAGTTCCCAGATTCCTTCCCAGAAGAAGAAGAACTTTTCCTTTCACTTGGTTTCATATGGCACATGAAGTCCACACGATTTCTGGTTTAAAGTGAAAAATTAAGTGTAAAAAAAGGCAGAAAATTAAAAACTCTGAATTAATTCATCTTTGGTTAAGAGAAGATGTTAAAATAACCTCTAGATTCAAGAACAAGAAATTAACAAGTACAGCAGAAAGCTGCCTAGCAGGAAAGGCCCTTGGGGGTTCTGGTGGCAGTGGCTGGACATGAGTCCAGGTGTGCCCAGGTGTGCCCAGGTGTGCCCAGGTGGGCAGGAGGGCACGGTGTGTCCCAGCCCAGGGCAGTGCCCGTCCCTGTGCTGGCACTGCTGAGGCTCC
>JAWWMO010000096.1:68321244-68335780 GCA_035047845.1 Dendrocincla fuliginosa
TAGAAATGTACCAAACTGTAGCCATCAACTGTGGCGTAATCAGGCTCCCCTGAAAGAGAACACACAATAAAATAGGTTTCCTCATGAGAAGTGATCATTACAAGACTTTAAACAGGACAGGAACACCACACACTGGTTATCCATGTTAAAGGGATGGGGTGCAGATGTGAACAAGGCTCAAATGAGCCCGTTCTATGAAGAGAGGCTGGGAGAGCTGGGGGAGTTCACCTGGAGAAGAGAAGGCTCCAGGGACACCTGAGAGCCCCTTCTGGTGTCTGAAGGGGCTCCAGGAGAGCTGGAGAGGGACTTTGGACAAGGGCCTGGAGTGATAGTTCCTCTCTGGGGCCAGAAAGCCCATAAAGCAGTAACTCACCTGGTGCACTGGTTGGGGTAGGCAGGGGTCCCCTCCTGCACAGAAGGAAACACAGATGTGAGGGATATGCACAGATACAGGACTCTCTCTGCCCTGTTTCTACACTCCCCACCTGCCCTCCCAGAGCTGGTGGGAGAGCAAGAGGTTTGGCAGCCTGGGCTTTATGGAGACCTGGTGGGCTCACCACCCACAGCCTGCTTGGCAAACACAGGAACTGAAGCTGGTACAGTGCAGGAGAGAAAAAACAACCAAAAAGCACTAAGCTGGAGAAAAATCCACAAGTGAGCCTCAGGCTATGCCTTTGTGTGGGCCTTTGCCCAGAGTGAGACATCAGGAAGTCATAATTGGACATGACGCTTCTCCCAGTGTGGTAGCCAAAGTGGCACAGTCATCCTTAGCCTGAGTTTTGGCCCTCATTGTCATCTTGCCCTTGGCAGAAACACCTTCAGCCTGTCCTCCCTGACCACTGGATTCTGTTCCAGGGGAGGAAATTTGGCTCTGAAATTCTTCCCCCTACCCACACATGCTTTTAAAACTCCTCAGATGGACAGATCACAAGAACCAGCAAGGAACTATTTTCCTCTAATACTCTCGTCAAGCTTTCAATAGACTAAATGCAAAAAAATATGCCTTTTTTGAGCGGAGAGCATCACTTACAATAGCAATTGCAACTGTACATGTGATGTTCCTTACCTTGATATAGGTACAGGAGCTGGACTTCTTGCAGGAGTCACATTTCTCTGTGCATTGTAGTAGTTTTCATAAGCAATAGGAGCTAGGAAAAGTCAACAGTAGTAAAGCACAGGCCTTTTATAGACATAAAATACTTGTTATACCAACATTCAGCTCCTAAGAATTTCCCCTCTCTGGGAAAATGCCTGATCAGGAAAATAAAAAAGGGAATATTATCTTTAGGGGCTGTTGAAACTGGCAGAGGCCAATGCTGCATGGTAGTGAAATAAAGGAGGAATGTTGCAAACCCAATGTTTTTTTGCACTCCAATTCATGCTGACCAGAGCAGCAGGGCAGACAGCACTATGTGAGATTGTGCTAAACCCTTACCTGGAGCCGAACTTCCAGTTTTGCGCAAATTTACAAAAAAATCAACATCCTTCTCAATGCTGCACATTTCTAAACTCTTGCGGATTTCCTCATATTTCTGCAAAAGGGAAATAAAATGCATTTCTATTACATCAGGTCAAAAAACAAGAGGCTTTTTTCCACTTCTTTATTATACATGGGGATAAATCCGAGTAGTCACGCAGGACACAAGCTTCCATGACAAGGGAATGGAACAGAATCTTAAGAGTGGTTTGGGTGGGAAGGGACCTTAAAGCCCAGCGCATTCCAACCCCCTGCCATGGACAGGACACCTTCCACGAGCCCAGGCTGCCCCAAGCCCCATCCAACCTGGTCTTGGACACTTCCAGGGATGGGGTAGCCACAGCTTCTCTGCCCAACCTGTGCCAGTGTTTCAGCACCCTCAAGAAAAGAGTGAAAAGGGGAAAGTTCATTGGCCAGAGTTTTGGCCAAACCTTCTGCCTGCCTGCTCATGATGGTGTCTGGTGGCCCACAAAAGGCCACAGTCTAACTTGGATGTAACACAGCTTGGAGCACATGAAAACAAATTGGGCTTTGCTTTCCACAAAGACGAATGAAGATTTTCAGTTGAGGTACCTCATCATTCTGGACACAGCCCAGGGAGAGCTGGTTGACATGGAGCCAGAGGGCGTTACGGAAATAGTTGATGCGATCACACTCCTGAGTCTCAAAGAACTGCAACAACACAGACAAAAATGATCATAACATCTTTAAAACAAGGCATACCTCCTTAATCCTTATTGCTTCTCCTTCCCAAGTGCCACAAAAAGACAACTGCAAGGAGCAGGTGGTGTTGGTCTTCTGCAGGAAACAGGGAAACCATGAGTCCTCCAGATGGCCCAGAAGAGAAATGATCCCTCAGTGCAGCCAGGTGAGTGTTAGGATGAGTGTTAAGCTCAGAAGGTCTGCAGGAATGATGTGAAGGAGGTCACCCAGCACATTGCTGCCCTTGGGGAGACTAAGCCAGTTTCCTAAAGGCAAAGTTCCCCAAAGTTGCCTAGGTACCCCATGCTCCTGTGGTCCCAGCTACTTCCCTTCCACAGGTCTCACAGAATCATTTAGGTTGGAAAAGTTCCCTAAGGTCAAGTCCAACCATTCCCCCAGCACTGCCCAGAACACCATTAATCCCTTGTCCCATATTGTCATATCTACGTGTTCTTTTAACACTTCTAGGTATGGAGCAATAAATAAACACTGGGGATGTAGGAAAACAAAGATGCATTGACTGGTTGGTCTTCTCCCTCTTTCCTGCCAAGCCCTTTTCCAAGCAGGTTGCAACCCAAGTCTTTTAAAATCTGGTACACCAGAAATCTAAATATGGTATACCTTCTGAAATCTGGTATACCAAATTTCCAGTATACCAGAAGTCTGCTGTCTGATACACCTCAGTTTCACAAGCCTTTATACATTTCCATGAAGCATAACCTTTCAACCCAAGCATGCATATGCAGTTGGCACTAGTTGTGACCTTTGTGACAAATGGAAAGGAAAACTTCCACCTGCAAAAGTGAAATTACTGCTTACCACTCCCTGCCAAAAAATTGTTTAGGCTGTAAAGACCCTTTAAGATCATCAAGTCCAACCATTAACCCAGCACTGCTAAGCCACCACTAACCCATGTTCCCATCACAGAGGCTTCCAGAGACCCCAGACACCAAAAGCACACCATCACTGAGACACTCACACATCACAGACAGCAAAATCCAGTTCAAAGTTTACTGGAAAAGTAAAATTGCAGACTGATGAGAAATACCTTGGGAAGGGATCAGCACAGCTGGGAGTGGGGAGGCTATTTGCAATCCTGCAGCAGACCTGGGATAAAACCTCAGTCTCTGCAGTCCCTGTCCATCCCTCGTTCAAAGACCACAGGCCAGCAGCAGGGCAGCTGCCCAGCCCTCTCACCACCAGCTGTGGAATTCTCCAACACGAGCTAGAAATCCCTGCTAGACCATTTCTCTATGGGACAGTCTGCTTTAGCTGATACACCCACTCAGTGGGATTCCCATGCTACCACGTGGTTTGTGAGACACACAGTGAGGAGCTCCTGGCACAGTGTTCTTGTGGGGATGGGTTCACCTGCAGCCCCAGTGGCCACCCGCCTCTGCTGCAAAATTATGTAAAGTCTTTCAGAGTTTCAGAGTCTTCCAGGTGCTGCTGAGGCTCTAGGAAGTACTGGCCTTGAGTAACCAAGTACCCAGAGGTGACAGCCACACCAAACATACAAGCAGATAATGGGCATAATGTCACTGCCTTGACTGTCAATTTTAAAAGGAGAAGGAAAAATAAAAATAATTCAAGAACAGTGGAAACCTTGATGGAGTCAAGTGGAGCCTTGAATAAAGAAGCCAAGCTTTAGACACACAAAGGATTAGAGGCAACACATCCTGCTGCTTCACTGCCAGGGGAATACACAGAACGCTAATCTGAGCCATCCTGGGCCCTGCAGCCAGGGGTGGACAGCCAGAGGACCACGCTGCTATGCAAAGGTGTTTTGGGACATTTACCTCACAAGCTTTGATGTGCTCCTTCTGCCACTCTTCCCGGACCTTCTCCAGCGTGGACACACTCTGCTGGTAACTCCTGTCTGCAAGAGAAATCCCACTGTCGGCTGAAGGTGTCCCTATTCATGGCGGAGGGCTTGGAACCAGAGGATCTTTAAGATCCCTTCCAACCCAAATCATTCTATGGATAAATAATCCCATGATTAACATTAATTAAAAAAACCTTGCTCTAGAAGGTAATATATGAAAACTGAAATGCCTGGCACATGAGGGATAAAGCAGAAGGACATGGCTTTGGTGGGAAGGGGTCCACTGCTGTTATCTTGGGCCCCTGTTTCCAAGGGGCTGTGCCTGAACTGGAGCTTGTCCAAGGGCCATGTCATGGTTTCACAGCCCCCTGCCCCTAAAAACATTTTCCTCACCCTCCCAACATGATGTTTCCACACTCACCAGAGTCCTCCAGAGCCGATTTCGTCTGAGCCAGCTTCAGGAACAGCTGCCAAAAATGGGAGAGAGAAGGAAGGTGGAAGAGTGCCTGGGTGCATCACTGCAGCCCACCTGGTGAACTAGCCCTGCCATCTCACCCCAAACCCCAGAGCTGGGAAAAGAGCCATGGGGCAGGAGAGCTGCAAGAAGAGACATCCCTTTCTCCCCCTGCCCTGCAGCCCCCCAGCTCCCCGTACCTTCTCCTGCTGCTTCTGTGTCACCAGGTTTGCATTGCGGTGCACAGCCTGCTCTGCCTCGTCCTTATCCCGGCACCGCTGCTCATACAGGCGCTTGGCCTAGGAGAGACACCAGGATACAGCTTGGTGGGGAGGCTGTGGGGGAAAGAACAGCCTACGAGAGAAGAGGTGGGCACAGGCTGCCGGAGGAGCAGGGGATGGCACACAAGGTCCCAGGTGCCCTGCAGATTGGGAAAAGCCTCATGACACAAGACAAGCCCCTCTTCACTAAGCATGAAGAGCTCATGGCAAACAAGTGCATGAGAGTTTCCATACTGGAGCACAAGTTTGATGAGGAGCAGCTGAGGGACCTGAAAGACATCAGCTCGAAGAAAAGGAGGCTCAGAGGGGATCTTCTTGCTCTCTGCAACTCCCTGACAGGAGAGTGGAACTGGGGCAGGGGAAGTGGGCTCTGCTGCCAGGGAACAGGTGGCAGGATGAGAGGAAATGGCCTCAAGTTACATAAGAAGAGGTTTAGATTGGGTGTTCGGAAGAAATTTTTCACACAAAGGGTTTCCAAGCCCTGGAACAGGCTGCCCAGGGCAGTGCTGCATTCACCATCCATTAAAGTGTTCAAAAAAAGGTGTGGCACTTGGGGACATGGGCTAGTGGTGGGCTTGGCAGTGCTGGTTAATGGTTGGACTCAAGGATCTTAGAGGGCTTTTACAGCCTGTACAGTTCTGTGATCCTGAATTACATGTGTCCAACCCTGCAAGGCTACCACTGGCCTTGTCTTCTCTGTAGTGACCAGTGACAGGACCTGAGGGAATGAACTGGAGTTGTGTCAGGGAGGGTTTAGGTTGAATATTAGAAACAGGTTCTTCCCCCTGAGGGTGGTGGGCACTGAACAGGCTCCCCGGCGCAGTGGGCACAGCCCCAAGGCTGGCAGAGCTCAAAGAGTGTTTGGATGATGCTCTCAGGCACAGAGTGTGACTCTTGGAGATGGTCCCATGTAGGGCTAAGGGTTGGGCTCAATGATCCTTGTGGGTCCCTCCCAATTCAGCGTATTCTGTGGTCCTGTGATTCTGTATTGTTGGTGTGCCCTTCAATGTTTCTGCTCACACCCTGTACACCACTCAGGCAGACACAACCTCCAGTGTCACAGCAGAGGAGAAAAAAAACCCTCTCATTTAAGCTTCCCCCAGCTCTGTGTGTGTGTGTGAGCAGCTTTAACCCACATGGCAAGAAGCAGCAGCAGGTTTGCTTTACCTCCATGGTCTTCTTGTACTGCACATTCCTGTTTTTGTGAATTGCCTCCATTATCAGCTCTATCTGTGAAGACAACAGACCTGGAGTCAGCACATCACTGACCATCAAAGCTCCACTATGTGGCTTAGGAAAGGAAGAGTCAGAGACCAGACTGAGATGAGCTTAAGGACCTTCATTCACCCAAAGCATCTTCACAAAACTCATCTTTTATGCTTCTGTCTAACCCTCGACTTGTATATGGAAAGGAGCTCTACAAATTAATCCTAGCAATATATAGTGCTGTATCACCTCCACAGGCTCTGGCAAAACTGGGAAGCCTAGTTCCCTCTGCTAAGTCCAAATCAGCCCCTGCTTCTAGCAGTTTCCCTCATTTTCCAGACAAAGTAATCTCAAGAAAAAGTTAAGAGGTTTGACCATTTTGTCAGACCCTATGGATATCATACAGCACAGTATATAAATGCTTTGAAAACATTCCCAGTTGAGGCTTATATCCTGGGGCTGAGCTCTTGCTGTGGCTGGCCCCAAAAACCACTCAGAGGAGAGGATGTGGTAGTGAGAAGAAGGAAGTTGGAGGTTGCTGCACAGTTCAGCGACATGATTGCAACATGTTGGAAGAAACTCAGGACTTCCCAGCAGCAGCATGCACTGGGGGCACAGAAAGGGCTGGAGAACAGTAGGAGACACTTCTGGGATCAGCTTATTGCCAGGACAGGAGCAAAGGCACGTCTTCCCACAGCACCTGACCTTTTTCCGATGCAGTTTTTGCTTTTCCCTGAAGTCCTCCATCTTCTTTGCTTCCTCACGGAGGGTTTGCGCCAGCTGGATGTGACCTTGTCCCACATTGTCTATCTCTGCAAAGAAAAGGTAAATTAAATATAGATACATATCTATATATATATATTCCTGAAGAGATGGTGTTTCTCAAGTCAACTGACGTAAAACTGACATCATACATCCCCTTTCAGAAACATTAAAAAACCTGCAGCTTGTTTAAAGCAGCCTCAGAGCAGTGCTTGCCTGTATAAGGATCATCAGTCCTGCTGGGACCTGCCCCCCAGTTTAAGGAAACTGCAGCTGAGAGAAGTCACTCAAACAAGTACAGTCACATCTCCCCCTCAAGTGGGTGAATTCAGGTGTGTTTCAACACATGGCACCCTGAGGCAGCTGTGAAAAGGATGGACCACTTCAGGCCAGCAGGTAACAACTTGGGGCACAGAAAGACTAAGGCTAAAAGAATCTCAGGCTGTTCTTGCTGAAGGTGAGCAGCCACACCAGAGAATGTCACCCCAGCTAGGTCACCAGGGGAGCCGAGCAGCTCATGAGTCAACACCCAAAGCTGTTCCCAACCCACAGCTATGAATAGTCTGCAGAGATGAGAACAGCCATGTTAGGGAGGTCCACAGAGGCAGCAGGGAAGCCTGGCAGGCACAGCATAGCAGAGTGCTCACCTTTAAGGTGCAGGTGCTCTTTGCCAGTACCCCAGCAGGCTGTGACACAGGGCAATGAAGGGACAGTGTATGGTGGCCAAAGCATCATCTTTTAGATGTTTCAATTAGAATCAAGGAATCATTTAGGTTGGATAAAGCCCTTTAAGATTCTCAAGTCCAACCGCTGCCTTAGCCCTGCCAAGTCCACCACTAACTCATGTCACCAGGTGCCACATCCATATGGTTTTTAAATCCTCCGGGGATGGGACTCCACCACTCACCTGGGCCAGGGTTGGCAACCCTTTCCATGAAGAAATTTTTCCCTAATATATAATCTAAACCTCACCTAGTATAACTTGAGGACAATTCTTTTCCTGCAGGCTGAGCACCCCAGCTTCCTCAGCAGCTCCTGCTGCCCCAGCCCCTTCCCAGCTCTGTTCCCTTCTCTGGACACACTCCAGCCCCTCAATGTCTTTCGTGTTGTGAGAGGCCTAGAACTGACCCCAGGATTTGAAGTGTGAACTATGAATTGAGTGTGTGTGTGTAGAGGACAAGGCTATCCAATAAATCCAAATGCATTTCCCACGCACACCTCTCAGTGTACAACACAAGAACAACCTCTGAGCTGCAGCCACACCTGAAACCCCAGGAGATCCCCAACAGGACTCCCCATGGGACTCCTGTCCCACCTGTGCCTTGGCACACTTTGTCCCAAACCCCATGGATGAGCCAGGGCAGGAGTACAGCCTATGCCTGACGCCATCACCACACCTTTAGGGATTTCTCTGCCATTTTCTCCCTAAGCAGTTGCCCTCAGGCTTTGGGGCGGTGAAGTGTCCTGACAAACATGAGGAATTACTTACGTTGCTTGAAAACATCCAGGGATCTCTTCAGCGTGCTGGAAAACACAGGAGGAGCATTAAAAGGAGTGAGAAAGCACGGCCATGCTCAGGTATCAGCAGAGCACCTCTCCCAAAACTGTCCCTCACTCAACACCAGTCGAAGCAACTCAATGCAGGTTTATTTACACTCTTTACACCCCTGGCTTTTTCCCTCTCAGCAGGTATAACACAGCTCACTTGGTCTGAGAGCTACTTTACATCTTTCTGAACATTGGGTGCTATCAAAAAATATGTTTCATGATGGATGTATCAGGCAACGTCCTAAATGCATCATTTTGGATACATGAACACATTCTACATGGTATGTTGGCCAGTGATTGGAAACAGAGAGAACTTTTCTTCCTATTAACTGCAGAAACATTTTGATGTGACACCTCAATATAAAACTGGAAATAAATGATCAGAGAATGTCAGACTGGGCATGTATAAAGAATAGACACAAAGGAGGAGGCAGAGGATGCTGAGGATCACTGGGGAAATGGAGACCCACTCAATGGAGCCAACTGCAATGGCCACAGCATGCTGGGCTTTGAAGATTTGCATGGTTTAACTCAACCTGTACTTCCTTCTGGCTACAAAACCAGCCAAGAGGGAACCCAAGGTTCACAATCCTTGGCTTTCTGCTGAACCACCAGCCCACACCACACCTGAGCATCTACAGTGCTCTGGTTAGTCTGGGGCTTTTGGGAACACGGTGGAGTCCAACTCAAAGGAAAGCAGAACCCAGCTGGGCACTGTTCATTCACGAGAATGACTTCAGATCATCTTCTGGATGTCCCAGTCACATTTCAAAACACTGTTTTGTCTCTCACAACCTCCTTCTTTCTCTTTCTCCTCTGTAGCTCCATGGACACTCATAAAAGCAGAACAGAGGATTGTGAACTTACTTCAGCTCCGTCTGCCCACAGGGCTTCTTCTTTGACAAGTTAATGAGCTCTTTGCCATATTTTTCTTCTATAATTGCTCTGTTGAGAAAAGTGAGAAATGAGAGGAAGTTCTCAATTTGGAAACTGGGACTTGTTAACAGTGAAGGCCAAGACCTGTTCTGAACACCACCCTATCTCCTGACCTGTGCCAAGCAGATTTTTTAGGGAAAACATTTGGCTTTGCTGTGCCTGTGGTCCTGATATGCTCCTCTCCCCATCTCCCTTGGTCTGATGGGTTCAAGGATCACCTCCAGAGAGCACAGAGGACTAAGCTGCCAGTGCCTGGCTGCAAGATGCACCCAGGTGACTCCTCTGAGAAACTTTTTCCTCAGTTTCCTATGGAATGACCCTTGTGAGATCCCTCAGTCCATCCACATGACTCTGGTTTGGCTGCTTTATACCAAAAGGGAATAGGCATCTCAAAGACCACTTGGCCACCAGACATGCACCCCAATGTTCTTCAGGGCTTTTTAGAATGAGGCAGTAAGTACTCTCTGGACCTTCCCTGATCCTAAGGGAGAGCACCTGAAGGAGAGACCAAATCTTGTGAGGTAACAGAAATAACACCTTTGAGAGATCGTTTTGTCCTCCCTTCTGGAAAGAAAGAGTGGGGGAAAAGAGAGTCCATGTGTTGCAATGCAAGAGCAACCAGCTTTCTGCAGCTGCTTTGAAATAAGTACAGACAACCAGGGCTGGACTTGCTTGGTCAAATGTAAGTACCTCCATGTAGGTAACCCTGACTGTCTGGAAGAAACAAGTCCCACTAAAGGCTGCATTAGAAGGTCTACTAGATAAAACAAATGGCTTTCCAAAGTGCCTGTATCTCCTAACATGGATGCAGACACCTATGTTGTTGATTTCTCAAGAGTGGCAGTAAGGTTCACCGAGTTTAACTCTTTAAAAACTCCCAAAGCTTGTAGGAAAGCTGGAAAAAGATATAAATTGATTTTTTTCCCCTTTTATCTAACAATACTCCCATGAACATTGTTTAAGACAGAGCACCCAACAGGCATGTTCTCCATGGCTAGAACTGTGTAACAGCCCTGGTGTACACAGATAACTGGGCCATGTTCAGAGAGAGGTGCCAGTGTCAATTCCAGGTCCAGCTTCTCATCCCCTTCTGCTAAGACACATTGCTGGCGACCTACACCTACTTCAAGAACTAAGAGGACACAGGAGGCTTTTAACATTCTCTATGTGGCCACAAATGAATGGGACACAATTCTCAGGGTCCAGTTCCTCAGTTGGAAAGCCCAAACTTTCCTGGAACATGAAATTACAGCCTAAATGTAGGTGCATTAGGCAATTTTAACTGCAAGTTCTCCTCCTCTTCATGCCCATTGTTTGTTCAAGGCTGCTCTGCACCAAGTCATCCAGTCACAGGTTGTTTTTTTCCAGTTCTCATTAGGGTTGTTCTACAATCCTCTTTATATTTAGCCATTGTTAAACAGATGAACCACAAAGTCGAAATACACTGCCAGACCATCTCAGTTATTTTTGTAGCCACAGGACCTTTGCTTAGGTCATCTCTGATTAACAAGGGCAATACCTAATGCTACTACTTTTTGGCATTGAATCTGTGGGCTGTTTATAATGTACAAAGACAGATTCAGGGCAAAGCTGTGCCTCTCCTAGGCCAAAGTCTTCACCTGATCTTCTGCAAGGTGAACAGCAAGGTGAACTTCATGGGAGAGAATTTCAGCTCAGTAGACAGCTAAACACAACAGAAATCAAACTGGGAATACCAGGAGTAGGACGTGGCACCACAGCCTCACTTCCCAGGCCCAACCCAACCCATTATCAGAGGCAGCTCCCTACCTTTCCTTCAGGAAGTCTTCAAACTCTTTGCAGTTCTTCCTGCCATCATTCAGGTGTTGAATGATGCTGTCGTAGCCAACGGTGCTTGTCAGATCCGTGCTCTGAAAACACAAGCACAGGAGTCATGTCCTCACCCGTGCAGTCCATGGCCACTGCCACCTCCAGAGGCATTTGCACAGCCAATGGCTCAGCAGGAGCAAGTGTGCAAGTGCCTCTTTATGAAAGCAGATCTTTTTCTTTTGAGGGTGGCAGATGCTCCTGGGTGACAACAATGGTAGCAATAAGGGACAATATTTTCAGAAAAAAAGAAGAGCTCAGTCCTGCAACATCGTATGTCCCAATCCATGTTCCCAAGTGCCGCATCCACATGTCTTTTAAATCCCTCCACTGGAGGTTTCCAAAAGAGCTGTTTCCAGGCAGGAGGAGCTCCTGACTGCAAAGGAGCTGGGCAGGGTTGTATATTGTGAAATCAGTCTTCACAGCACCCTTCAGGATACGTTTGGCACCAAAAGAATCAAAAGGACTAGCACGACTGAGGATGTCTAATCTAAACAAGAGAAGGCTCCAGAAAGACCTGAGAGCCCCTTCCAGCACTTAAAAAGCCTCCAGAACAGCTGGAGAGGGACCTGGGAGAAGGGCCTGGAGAGACAGGACAAGAGGGAATGGCTTCCCACTGACAGAGGGCAGGGTTAGATGGGATATTGGGAAGGAACTCTTGGCTGTGAAGGTGGGCAGGCCCTGGCACAAGTTGGGCAGAGAAGGTGTGGCTGCCCCTGGATCCCTGGGAGTGTCCAAAACCAGGTTGGATGAGGCTTGGAGCACCCTGAGCTGGTGGAAGGTGACCCTGCCCATGGCAGGGATTAGAACTGGGTGATCTTAACCCAAACCATCCTGTGATTCTGTGACTGCCCGTGGGATGTCCCAAAGGCAGGGCTGGCAGCTGCAATGGAAGAGAAGTGCAGCACAGTGAGCACAGAGCCATGGGCACAGATGATTTAAAAACATAATAAACTTAGAAAAATGCAGGTATGGAGGATGGGGGTTGCACTAAGCCCTGCCCAAACCGAGTGGGGCACAAGGACACGGATCTCTCCTCCTGCCCTGCAGCACACAACAGTCCTGGTCCTTCCTGCTGGGCAGAGCTCTGAGCCCATGTGCTATTTACAGGACAGCCCATGGAAACTACAACCAGATGATTTCAAGGTGACAAAGCAGCAGCTGATGTTTCTGGAGCCTGTAGGATGCACCCCACCCTTCCTGATCTGCTGCCTGGATTTGCACCATCCTCCCAACAGACTTCATGAGAAGAATTTTGTGTGCTGCTTGTGATGTTTTGGGGTTTGTTTGCACTTGCAGCCAAACGAGGGGCTAAAATGCTCTAGTGGTGATATGAAAACATGTCATGATCTTGGGTGAGTCACAGCTGAAAGGCAAGCTGCTGAACTTGACTTCCATCTTCTGCCCCACTTTACATGGAAAACCCCTGCAGACACACAACCTATGAAGCAAATGACACTGGAGAAACATGGAATAATAGAATTTTTTAGGTAGCGAAAGACCTCTAACACCATCAAGTCCAACCATTCCCTGGCACAGCCAAGGAATCCCACAACCCACATCCCAAATGGCACATCTACAAGGCATTTAAATCCCTCCAGGGATGGGGACTCCACCACTGCCCTGGACAGTCTGTTGCACTGTCTGATCACCCTTTCCATGAAAGATTTTTCTCTAGTATCCATTCTAACCCCTTGGTGCAACTTGAGGCCATTTCTCATCCTATCACTTGTAATTTGGGAGAACAGCCTGACCACCCCCGGCTCCCCATTCCTGTCAGGGAGCTGCAGAGCCAGAAGGTCCCCCCTGAGCCTCCTTTTCTCCAGGCTGAGCCCCCCCAGCTCCCTCAGCCGCTCCTGCTGCTCCAGCCCCTTCCCCAGCCCCGTCCCCTTCCCTGCACTCGCTCCAGCCCCTCAGGGTCTCTGCTGTCTGAGGGTCCCAGAGCTGCCCCCAGGGCTGGAGGAGCCTCAGCAGTGCCAGCACAGGGACGGGCACTGCCCTGGGCTGGGACACACCGTGCCCTTCTGCCCACCTGGGCACACCTGGGCACAGCTGGGCACACCTGGACTCATGTCCAGCCACTGCCACCAGAACCCCCAAGGGCCCTTCCTGTTGTGCACATTCCATTCTCTCTTCCCCCAGCCTGGCGCTGCAGGGAGCTTTTGTGGTCCAAGGACCTGGCACTTGGTCTGGTAAAACTCACACTGTTGGCTTTGGCCCATTGACCCAGCCTGTCCAGATCCCTCTGCAGAGCCTTCCTGCTCTCCATCACTCTGTCCCAACCTTGCAAAATTGAAGGGTTTGGGGCACTGCATGATATTCACAGACCATCTCTTGAAAGATCTATATTTATGCCAAACTCTCAGTATGTGTCCTCAGCCTTACATGCTTAGAGAAACACACCAGAAGCTGGATGACTATTTTAGTAGATGGAAACACTGTGCAACCATAACTGGCTGTGCTGTCCTTGCTCACTGTCCTTGTAGCCTCAAAATCCCTCAGGGTCCTGCAGAGGTTGCTGAGACAAAAAGAGATGCTTATGCTGGTGTCTGAAGGAAGCAGGGTGAGGAGATGCTGCTCAAGGCTGCAGTTCCTCCCATCCCATAACCAGGTGGGTGCAACAGGAGCCAAAGCTCATTACAAAGAGCAAGAGGACTCGTTGCAAATTCACCCACCTGAGTCCGTCATCCTGCAAAGAGCAGCTTTTTGTTTAGTAACTTTTCATTTCAAGTTTCCTTCCCCTACGTCAGCGCACCTTCCCTGCTCACCTCAGAGACACCAAAAGCAGTGGACTGTCCTGCCTTGATGAAATTAGCTCTTCCCACAAACCCCACCTTGTTCCTTTGAAATGATGACCTGAGGATTTCATAACACTGCTGATTAGTTCCACCAAGCCAGCCCCCGTTTAGAGAAGGACAAGCAGGGGAAAAGGGGAAGTGAAAAAGCCCGGCCAACATCACACCATGAGTCAGCAGCCAGGGAATAAACCCAGGAGCCCGGGGCTGCAGCTCCCCCAGCCACGGGTTGTTTTAGCAGCATCACTAAATACACTGCAGAGAGCAGGGGATTGTCTCACTAAAAGCAAAATGTCCAAAATTTCACTCTCCAAGTTGCGAGATGTTAGCCCACGGATCAGAATTAAAGTGGGTTTTACCATTATTGTCATTTCTATTTTTACCATATAGTTTTACAGGACCAAAGTAGTCTGATGAGGCTCAAAGGTTTGGTCTTGGGTTAACTGAAATACGTGCAAGAACGTGCTTGTGGAGAACTAGACATGTACTAAGAAAGCAAAAAAAAAAGTGAAAGAAAAGACCTCCTATAGTGAAAGAAGAGAAGGTTGCAAAAACAAATGAAAATAAAACCTTGTGCTTGCTCAACATGTGGCAATCACTATAGGCAGGGCAAGGGCAAACAAACACGGGCTTTGGGGTACTTTGGTTTCTGCACAGCTCTCTCACAGACATGCAGGGAGGGAGTAGCAAAAGATCGGAAGAGCG
>JAWWMO010000096.1:68353445-68370788 GCA_035047845.1 Dendrocincla fuliginosa
GGGATTTGAGGGGGCTGTGGGATTTGAGGGGGCTGTGGGCTTTGAGGGGGCTGTGAGGTTTGAAGGGGGTGATGAGTTTGAGGAGCTTGAGGGGGCTGTGGGACTTGAGGGGGCTGTGAGGTTTGAAGGGGCTGGGGCTGCTGGAGGGTTTAAGGGGGCTGAAGGCTTTGAGGGGGCTGTGGGATTTGAGCGGGCTGGGAGTGCTGAGGACATTGATGAGAAGTCTGAGGGATTTGAGGGCGCTGACACGACTGTGGAGTCTGAGGGGGCCGAGCAGGCAGAGGCGGCAGAGCCGAAACGCCGCGGGGAGGACTTGGAGAAGAAACTCATCCGGGTAAGGGGAGCGGGGCGGGCTCTTGGTTCGCGGGCTTGGCTTTCTCCCTGTGTTAACACTTTCCACAGCTTTGCTCCTGACTGCCGCGGTGTTGTCAATTGCTCCGCGTGTGAGGGTGAGATGCTGCACAGGCATAAAGGACGTGGTAGGAAAAGAAATGTCTTTTAAGTCAGACGGGTGTGTCCCTTCTCCATCAGGTTTCTTGCACAGCGTTAAGAAAGAATTTATGTTCCCTCTGTTGTACTTCTGTGTCTTCACTTATTACTAGTCATAACCTAACCTTTCTCATCTAACTAGATTGTGTATTAGGGAAAGTTTCTTCATGCAAAGGGTTGCCCAGCCCTAGCACAGACTTCCCAGAGAAGTGGTAGATTCACCATCCTTGGAGGGGTTTAAAAGCCCTGTGGATGTGGCACTTGGGGACGTGGGTTAGTGGTGGGCTTGGCAGTGCTGGGAAATGGTTGGATTCCATGATCTTACAGAGCTTTTCCAACCTAAATGACAATATGATTCTGTTATCACAGTTCTTTGAGAGAGCACTGTGTTAATCTCTCGTTTCTGACCTTGTTTTCAGTGGCAGGAGTGCTTTGCAGGGCTCGTTCCTGCACGCTGTGGTGACTCCCACTATCCCACAGAGGCTGTTCCTAATGGTCATGGATTGGACAGTTTTATTCCACATGCTTTAACACAGTTTTCATCAGCTTTCCAAGCATCCATGTGACATCTCTTGGATCATTAGTGTGTCTGTAGCCAACAGGTCATGTCAATAAAAAGATAAAATTTTATCACATGGAGATAAGGAAGTGCCCAGACAGATGAGGGAAATTAAAAGGGAATTTGTTTTCTAAGCCACACGGGATGTTTAAAGAAGAGACAAAGGAATTTTTCTCCCCTTTTGCCAACCATTCCTGGACTGATATAGCAGGAGTTATTCTTTAGGAATGCAGAGTTTGCAGCGGTTCACATTTCTGTCAGCTTGTTTTCTGTCACGTCACATGATTGCTTGCTTTTTTGTTTCTCTTCTCTGGCAGGTTGCTTTATGGCTAAAGAAGATATATGGGGATTCGCCTATTCCAGCGTATGAGGTGAATGAAGGGACAGTGGATATCTTGCATGGTCTTATGGAACTCAATGAAGCCAGAGACAGGGATATTTCCTTGGTGATAGAGGAGATGAAGGATCAGGAAGCAAAGTACGATGCAGAAAGTGAGTTTGAAGCCTCATTTCTTAGTTCCATCCAAGCTATGGTTTTCATAGTGATCATGAAGATTTTATTAGAATCTGAGGAATATATATATATATCTATAAAATATATGTAATTGAAGTAAACTCAGCTTTTGCCCTGATACAATTTTTACTGCAATGCATCCTGTGCTTTCCTTTCAGTGAAATCTGCATAGTGACATAAGGTTGGTCAAGGACAATTTTTTAAGCCATCTTGAGCAGGCCATAAATATGGACAAGCAGATTAATTGCTAAAACTTCCTAACCTGCTGGGCTGTATAGCACAGCATGAAAATTCTGGCAAGATAGACAGGGAGGCAACCCTGCAACTGATTTAGGAATCTGAGCTGGTGCTAAGCTTCTGTTAAGGAAAGCACTGGAGGAATCTGAAACAATGAGGTGATTAAGTTATGCTCAAGCTGCCTAGACAGAGTATTTGATAATGTATTGTTTTTTTGCATCAAGGGAGAGGTTTGGTAGACCATTAAACATTTTTTAAGTTCATTGCTAAAGGATTGTTCCTGCACTGTCTCTTTTGTCAGGAAGGAATGTTACTTTTTTGTGAGAAGGCTGACACTGTACACACAAAGACATTTTTGTAAAAAAACCTGTTTGCTTTTTGTTACTTCAAGTCTTCTAGTGCCTTGCCATCAAACCAACAGTGATGGAGACAGCCTTCCTGGACCTGCCATGACAAGCATGTACATGCTTAGGAACAGGCTTAGGCTGAGCTCATGGGGAGAAGAGCTGTGTGTGCTCATTGCCATAGCATGAGGGTGGACTCCTGTTTATTTGAGTTCAGACAGACTCGTCAGGGAAGGAGTGGAGCAGTGCTTTCTCCCTCAATACACTGACTTCATTTGACAAACGGGGATGTGGCTGCAGTTTGGCATGTGTAAGCCTTCTTTTCAAAGTGTCTCCCTAACAGCAGAGAGGTAGCCAAGTTCCCGGTGAGGGATTCGGTTCTAGCTTTGGAGAGTTCCTTAAAAGAAAACTAATATTAGAAAATTCCTGGTTTGGATTGTATTTTTTTTCCAGCTAAAGAAATGCAGGACATACTTCAGCATGACCTGGGTCTTTCCATAAACAGTCTGTCCAGAAAAGCCAGGAAGTGCCATAAGGACCTGGTAAAAAGTGCAATGGCAGTTGATGCAAAGGACACATCTCTTACCAGGTAATTCATCACAGTCTGCATCCAGAGTCATGGTCTGTGCTCTCTCCTTCTGATTTTTCACATCAGTAACTTCAAATTTGACTCCAAGAATCTTACTTTTCCAGCTCAGCTGGCACCCCTGGGCAGCTTTGGAGGACATGGGAACTGAGCACAAAGTGCTGACTCTAGGTTATCCCTGTAGAGGAAGGACCTGAAACCTGAGAAGGGTCTCAGATGGAGTTAAATCCCTCTTTTTTGCTCATGTTTTTGTGGCCAGCAGCTTCAGGATGCTGCCACTTGCACTGTTGTGCCAGGTAGCCCAAGCTAGAGCAGCATTCACACTGCTTCAGCAAGGACTGGAAAACCATGACTGGTCTTCCAGTCTCAGCTCCTCATTCTTCTCTCTCATCTGGCCTCAGTTCATGTGAGGAGATTCCCTCAGCCTCAGAGAAATGGCACGTTAGTCCGGTCTTCCTGGGCTCCTCTCTCTAGCCTGGCTTTGGCCCCTGACATTTGCAGTAAGTAAAGCCCAAAATCTGCCTTGGAATCCAACTTTTCTGTGATTTTCAGGATCTTCGCTGCTAAGAGCTCTTCTGAGCTGGAGAGGAAAGCAGCTTTGAACCATTTAGGAAGAGGCTCAGAGACTGCTGGGCACATCTCGGGGCTGTGCACTTTCAGGGACTGGTTGCAGTTTCTCTGAAAGGCAATTTGGCAAGCCAGGAATGGAGCCTGAGAGTGTTTTCAAACCCCATGGTTTTATTCACCAGGGTGCTGGGTGCTTTTCACTTAATCCTACTCAGATTGCTGTGCCATTTTCCTTTCCATTTGGAATCTGTGTTAGTTAAGGAAAGCAAATACCCTTAGTGACTTACTTTAATTTCTTCCTATCATAATATCGAGAGAAAACTAAGTCATTTTTGTAAAGTATGGAGAAAAGAATAATAATAATAATTCTGACTTTCAGAAGAGCTGACTCCTGAGCATTCCCACTGATTCTCTCTTCACCAGCTTCTTCTGTGCCATCAATGATATGACTTGGGAGCTGTATGATACAGAATTTAAAAACAGAAAAATGAAGCGGAAAGTGAACACCCTCAAAAAAAAACTAGCTGCAGTCCTGACGATGGAAAAGCGGGTACAGGAGTGAGTAATGGATGAAGAAAAGGGAGAGATGCTGATCTCTGCCATGGGCAACACTGGTTGTGATAACTAACAAGGATAACAAATTTTTCAGGGGTTTGACACATGTCCAATTCAAAATATTCAGAAGTATTTGTCAAAACCCATGTGCTATAAACACATTCAGTAATCAAAAGAGATTTGGGATACCATCAAACCCATTATTTTAAAGCAAAAATGGTCTACAAGCAGTTTTCAGATACGAGCTTGCATCTTCCACCAGTTGCCTTTGAAGCTGAGGGCAAACTTGATTATCCTAGCACATTTAGAATGGGCTCTGTAGTCAGAGTGAAGGAGCCAGGCCAAACAAAAACCATTCCAAGGTAAGAAAGTCCCTTAACCCCTGCGTGGGAGACTTAATAGTTGTATATATTAAAAAAATCAGTATCGAGTACATTCCCTGGAGGATGTAACCTGAAGTGCTTTGCCAAGCACAGCAGGATCAACTCCAGCCATGAGTGGGGATTGGCCCAGATGGCCTCCACAGCTCCCTTACAGTCTAATTATTTTCAGGGGTGTTTCGGGGGTTTTTTTTGGTCTTTTAAAGTGATAATTGTGGTGCTGCTTGTAGCAGAGATACCAGACCTTTGTGCTTTGTGCAGGTTTGCTGTGGCCTCTCTCTGTGATCTGAAGTGTAGCTTCTGTCACAGGTCTCTAACTGGGAATTACACACAAGACTTAACCTTTGGTTTTAGGCAGATGGCTTTCCCCTTAGCCATTATTTTCCCTGGACTTTGGGATTCTGGAGATAACAGCTGTACATATTTTCACTGAGGAATCTCACAGGGAAATACAAGTTTTTCTCAGTTTTCTCCCTTGTGTTGGTTGTATTACAGGGATTAGCTTGTGCATAGGTAAGTAACAGTATGGGTAAACTGGTATCTCTTTGAATGTGAAAGTTCTTTTGTTTGTTTTTTAAGGGATATTAAGAAAGTAGAGGAACAACAGAAAGCAGAAAGGATCAAAATAGAGAGTCGATCCCGTAACCTGAAGTTCCTGAGAGATAAAAATTTGGAATTAAAAATCAGGATCAGGAACGCTCAGGTAGGTGGAAAGAATTTTCTCTCAAGACATTATGATGGATGGTTGGTCGGGCCCAAGTTTTCAGTTACAGAAAGGATCCAGGAGCTTCCTAGTCTCAGCCCAAGGTCTCTTGGGCTAACAGGACATGTTATTACAGTTCAGTTGTTCCTGCTGGTCTCTCAGCGCATCCTATAATCGATACAAACCTTTTTCCTCTTTCCCTGAAAACTGTGTTAGCTTGAACTGCCTTGTGTCTATTGTGAGGTACTGTCATTTAAGAGAATACAGGTAGCTACCAGTAGAGCAGCTCTGCTAAATTGTATCTCAGAATTCTGAATACAGCCATTTTTTTAAATTAATGTATGGTCAAATGCAGAAATCAGAAGCTGCACTGCCTGCTCCTTCACCTTTCCTAAATGATGAAGGACATGTAAATGCTTTATTTAACACTTGGATGCTGTCTGATAACTTGACAAATATGAAATGGAAAGTGTTATATTACAGTTGATGATGTTTTATTGAGAAGCCTCTTTCCAGCCTGGCTATGTGGTCTTCTCCCTCTAGTTTTCTGGAAGGGCTTGTTATTCTTGATACAGATTTTAGCAGCAACTGATTTCATACACCAGCTGTACCTGTGGCTCAAATTGCAGGTTTCCGTTGCTTTCTTCTTTGCCTGTTTAGGTAAAAGCACAAGCAAATGATGAAATCTTTCTCCTCCTTGTTACGTTTGGTGTTCAGTTACAAATGAACTCTCTCCTGTTTGCAGGAGGAGCTTATTAGCAGGGGGATGGACAGATCCCTGACACACGAGGCACTTGTGCAATTGTCTCAGGTAAGTCTTTGGGTACAAGATGGGTCTTCCTAAAATGGTATGGACCAGGCTTGTTTGTAGGAAGTGTAGTTTGCAGTTTGGTTACCTGAACAAATATTCATGCTCAAAAAAGCACAGATAAGAATCCTGTAGAGGGATACCCATGAATGGAGGTCTCTTGGGTGAGTTTGTCTCCTAGAAAATAAAAAGCATCTACTAGAGAATTTCCATGGAATAAATTTCCTGCCACTGAAAACAAATTGGCAGCCTGTGGTCTGGCTCCTTTTATTTGTGATTCATGTTATAAATAGTGGATATTCTGTGGACTATATCCCATTACATGGGTGAATGTGTATTGCAGTTTCTTGATAGAAAGACCCATGGGATTCCTTCCGCTTTGTATGAAATATACCTGCTTTCAAACACTTCAAAGCAAGGGGACAAGGTCAAGTGAAACCCAAATTTTGAACAGCTGTGCTATTTTTTTCTAGTGTCCTTAAATATAGTATTTTTCAGCTGTATCATAAGTGCAGTGGGATACATGTTAAAGAAAAAGCACATTTCTTGTGTTAGTACCTGAAGATTCTCCAGCCCTGGGCTGAAGCGTTGGTACATGTGACATTTGTGTTGGTCTGTGCTCACCACATCTTAATATTTTTTGCTGTTATTATAATAAAAACTTATCAAAAGAAATTAGGATAAAGACTATCTTTTCCTGCATGTTTTTGAGCCAAACAATGAAAGTAGGTTTCCTGATTTCTCTGCTGTCATTCTCACAAACCAGCACTGGGTGGCAATGCTTACATTGCACAGTGTTTAGGACAGTACTGAACAGAACTAAATTTTGTTGAAATTTTACATCTGAAAAGCCATAGGCAATTTTCTGGCCTTGTCACCTTCTAGAAACTGAGAATAAGGTAAGGTTTGACTCCCTGACATTTTTAGCTCTGCTTTGCCAAGAGCTCTATGAAACGGGCAGCACAAATGGGTTTGTCTCTTTTTACCTTGATTATTTGAAAAGAGTTGGGGACTGCTCAATTTGCAGCCCCAAAAAGAAATTTTTTCCCCTTATTAACAAAATAGACAAAGCAGTGCAAGTGTAAGGGAGGGTCTTCTTGCTGCTGCAAAACTAGTTTTTCATGTGTGTTAAGGAGGATGAAAGCTCTTTATAACATCTGTGAATTCTGAAATGCTCTAGGTTATTATGGATCTATTTCATTGATTTAATCACTTCTATAAGTAAGACTCTAGAATATGCCTTGTTTTTTTCACAGGAACTGGTTCCACTGCAGGAAAATGTTCTGTCTCTGAAGAAGGAACTGAAGAACTTCTATGATTTACCTCCTGTAATTATTCATTCTACTGTTCTATTGTATTTGCAATCAGATTAATTTTAATGAACTTCAGAATGTAAAGGATATCATGATGGCTTTGGTGGACAGGTGGATGACTTACAGGTCTGTTAATGATGTTAACCAAAGACTTAAACAAAGGATGATCTATTTATTAATAAAAGCCAAAAAATTAAATATGCTTGCCAGGCAAACTTTGTTTCAACAAAGTGGACAGATTTTCTGGGTAAATTAGTCTCAAGGTGAATTAGCTAGAAATTAGACAAAGAAATAAGTGAGGAAAATGTCATACATATATTAGTATGTCAGCTATATGTGTCATCAGGCTGTCAATGTGGTGGACGCAGCATATGGTGCAGAGATTGGAGCTCTGAACAAGATTTTAAAGGTGATGAAGAAATAGTCACATTTGGCTTTGTCCCCTAAAATGGCTGTTCTGTCATTTTCTTTGATTTCTCTTGAGGGTGCTGGGTACTCAGCTCTTTGAAAATACAGTTTTCCCATCCTTCTCACACAACCACTGCTGTCTTTATCCTAGAAAAAAAGGCTGAAGGGTGGGATTGTTAAATATCTCTGTTTAATCAGTCTTCCTCAAGTGGCAGCTGCCTCCTTCCTTCAAGTCAACAGGATGTTAAAATTGAATTAGGTTTTCCAGGTCCCTCCTCCTGTCTTGCTGTCTGTGGGGACAAGGAGAGGCCCAACACCTCATTTCTGGTGCAGGCGGAGTGATGGAGGGAGGTTTATCCTTGCAAGCTTATTGTGCTTTGGAAAATTCATGCACAAATATGTTTAAAATTGGGTCCCTTGATTGGTAGGTTTGAAAAATTGCTTAAAATAAGGGGTTTTTTTATACTTTAGGCCATACATTTTTTAAAAGTACATGGTTGTCCAAACTAAACCAATACTTGACTTTTAATGTCAGTACCTTCTGCATATGAAGGGAGTATGCAAAACTAGTTTTAGTATCACTGAATTAATGTGTGGCTCATGACTAGACTCTTGCAAAGGGGCAGGGACTTTTTCCTGCAGAAATACTGATTTTTATGCCATTTTCTCCCCTTAAGAGTATTCCCCTGGCACGAGTGAAGGTTGAAGAAGAAAAACGAAAACTGGTAAGGGCTTTTGTTATCGTTCAGAAGGTACATGTATTAACTGATTAAGACTACAGTCTTAGGTGGGTAAATCTGTAATGATCTCAAAGTCAAATTTAGTCTGGTAAGGTAGAAACTGTGCGTGTTTGTAAGGGGAACTGGTGGAGGAATGATGTCTGAGCTCCAAAGGCCGTTGGGCTTAGTGGTATCAGTGGGGTTTAGGTAGCTATATCCCTATGGATTTTGCCTGCTTCACCTGTTGGAATGTTTATTCACTCAACTGTGTTGGTCTCACAACCTTCCTTACTGCTGCTGAACTCTCAGAGAGCTTCACGGCCCATACCTTATTTGACCAGCAGACTACAATAGGCACCTTCCCCTATAAAATACAATGCCCATTTCCTCCAGGCTTGTGTCGTCTGCAGGTGTGGTTGTTGGGAAACATCCATAAAGCTGTTTGGGAAGTTCATTGGTAGCTTCACTGGGTGAACTGGGCCCTGTTTGAGCCCCATAAAACCTGTCTTTTTTATTTTTTTGGACTACTGCCTGCTTGGTCATAAGACACAAGTTACTTAGTCATAAGCCTTAAAGCTGTGATCAAAAATCACAGCAAGTTGGGAGCATTTTGTACATTTTCAGGTGAGCCTGCCCGTGTTGGTAAGCCACGTGTTTTTGATTAAGGAATACAAGGTCCCCTTACCAGCCTGAGGCTGTTCTCAAGTCAGAACACTCGCCTCTGGGAGGATCTGTTAGCTGGAAGGTGCCCAATACCACACTGGGGCACAGAATGAAGGCAGCTGAGCTTGATTAGCCCTTCCTTTGGAGATTTCTCTGTAGCTGTCTGCCATTTGCAGTAGAAGGTCCTTCCATCTCAACACCTGGGGTTAATCAGTCAGTGCGAGTAATCTCCCAGGGTTTGATCATTGTAGATGTGTTTGTTTGCCAGCTACCTATGAAAACTGTTCCACAATCACTGGTTGCACTTTGTTTTCTCTCCCACTAGAAAGCCTTGCAGGAAGAACTCTCAAAGGAGCTCGACAAAATGGCTTTTGAGCTGACATAGCCCATCAAACTCCAGTTCTCCTGAAGCGGCCTGCGTGAAAAATGATTTTCCTTCTATTGCCTACTTATTTGCACTAGTAATACTTTTTGGAATTCTTACTGTACTTCTGAAGCTTCCTGCCTTGTTCTTCTTTCTGTTGGATGGCACACCGGGGATCTTCTAGCAAGTACACTCACTGATGGGGGTTCATGTAGCCTTGTGTTTGTAAGCATCATGTATTTTTCATAAAATAACCTGCAAGCATACTGTTGTCTTTATCAGTTATTTTTCCCTGTGTGATACACACCCAAAAGTGGCCTCGAGACAGCCCACTCACGAAGTGTCCCTGTTGTCAGGATTTGATTGACTGTTACTGCTTAGAATTGAACTGATCAGGGAGTCTGGTTTTCTTCTTTCCATATCTAGGCTGTGGGTTATGTTTTTTCCTAGAGTCCTTTCTTTGATAGTCTGTCTGAGGACAGACTCTACAAACACTAGATCATTACCTTTTGCTCCCTTGTTTTATTTTCTCTAGCTGTTCCAGGGTTGGGGGCATACATGTTTTTCCCCCACTGATAGTATGTCTGATGTTTGCCAAGTCTGTGAAGATGAGTTGTAGGCTCATGGCCTGGAGTGCCTCTTAGTTTGAGCTTTTTCTTTAAACAGAATTGAACAGGTAAATTTTTCCTTAATACCTTCAGCAGGGATTTGATATGTTAATCAAAATGAGCAAAACAATTAAGCCTACTTAGTTTCCTAAATAATGGTGAATTTCTCCACAGAAAGCATTGTCCAGCCCTGGCACAGGCCGGGAGAAGAGCTGAGATGAGATGTAGCAGCATCAACCTGTAATTTTATTGTCATCTGAAAAAATGGAAGCCCAATGCACTGAACTGTAAGGTTTGCCCATGCTTATGGCTTTGAAAGGTACCAGTCTGCTGCTGACAACTTGCTGTTTCTCCTTCCATTATAGAGCTAAGCAAATGAAAGCAGATAAATAGCTCTGTGGATAGCGCAGGCATAGCTTTAAAATAAAATAAATCTTTATAGTAAGTTTTTTGTAGGTCTGAGAGCACAGTAACATTTTTGCAAAACCACTGTGGGATGTGATGATTTTGAAGCTAGATTGTCCCTTCCAGTTCTACCTCAAACATCATCTTCCAGAAGGGTCTCCTGAGTCCTCCTCTTATCTCCATGCCGTCACACCAGCCTTCAACACTTTTAGAAGTGTTTTGTACACTTCAGCTTTTAGACGCTGTTTGATACTAAAGGAAAAATCTGAGAATCTTCTGTGGATGGGAAAAAAGCAAAATCTAGAAATAGTGGCCTGAGGACATCGAGCATGGATGTGTTTGCACTGAGCCGTGTCCAAGAAAATAGTGGTGCTCTCAGTGACAAGTTGTAGCTCCATCTATTTGCAAATAGGGTTGCAAAAGATTATGGCCATGACTTAGCACAGTGTGTATGTCCCCAGGAGCTGTTATTTCCCTGGTCTGCAGGAAGGGAGATTCTGTTGCTTCATGTCCTCCCTGGAGGCAATAGCATCGTGAGATCTATCTCTGATCATTCTTAGAGTGTAGCTCTCATTCGTAAAATGCTGCGGCAAGCTCAAAGCTACACTTGGGCCAATCAAATACCACACGTGTGACCTTCGTCTTCTTTATTTTGAAGAACTGAAAGATGCTCAGAAAGCCACTGCCTGTGGGAATCTCCAGCCTCATCTTCCATATAGTCGCTGTTTAGTTTCAAGTCTTTAAACCAAGCTGTTAGGAAAGGGTTAGTTGCCTTAGATTTGTGGCTATTTATCTTCAGTTCCTTCTGGGCTAGAAAACGAGGACAAAAGGAAGTGGAAAATTCATGGGCTAAAGTGGCTTAAGGGAAATTACCTGAGGGATAACTGATGTGCAATCTAGAGCAGGCATGGTAGTGCAGGGATGACTACAGATACAGATAATGCTTACAAATAAAAACCACCCAAAAGCCATGAGTGGTCTTTGAAAGAACAAGAGCATAATCTGGTTTTCTTGTTATGGAAGGAGAATTAAGTCTTGGAAGACATCAGCACATGGCTGGGTAGACACCGGAGCCAAGAAAGCCAGTGTGAGGCACTGGAGGTCATGCCTTGACAATTAAGGAATCTTAATCACCAGAGGCTTTTAAGAGCAGATTAGAAATGCTTTGCTTAAGTGTTTAAAATGTGAGGAAGTGCTGATCACACTCTGGGATACAAAGGTGGATTAAATGAGGGCTTGAGGGTGCTACCAGCCCTGCTTTTTAATGAGAGCCTCAAGTCTTACTCGGCTAACATTAGGCAAAGGCTTTTTATCTCCCACGTGTAACCATGACTCCAAGCTTGGGAGGATTTCCCGGGACTGTGGCACTTCCTTAGCATCACTTGATCACGTAATGCTGCACCAGTTGTGAAGCCCTGGGGGAGGTGTGTTTGTTCCCCTGCGCCCACAGAGCAGCTGCTGCTGTTTCACAGCACGTGAAGAGCCCGAATACAGAGAGCAGCAGGGCCAGCCTGACTGGAGTGCTGCCCAAAGACCGCCACGTGTTGCTCCCTAGCTCTGGAAACTCCAGGGGGAAAAAATCCCCAGCAGCTGCATTCGAGCCGTGTGTCACAGCTGAGCCATCTGCAGCACACGCAGCGTAAGTCTGCAGAGGGCTGTCTGGTCCAGCAGTCTGGCTGCTGATGGAAGCAGGAGAAGTCAAATAAATGAGATTTACAGAGCCTGTTGTTGAGAAGGTTTCTTGGATGCCAACACAGGGACACCTCACAGAGGTCCTGCTGAGACAGGAGCATGCCAGCCTGCACACTCAGCTGAGAAAACATTCGAGTCTGGGCTCCCCCCTCTGCCCTGTCAGCTGTTGAGTGTTTCCACAGAGGTCACAGCAGGTGTCTGCCAGCTGAACCCTCGGCTGTTGGATATTACAGAATAATCACCCAACTGAGAGTGACAGAGACACCTGGAGAGGCCTCTGCTGCTCCAGCCTCCCTTCAGATTACACCAGCTGCTCTGCCCCGAGCCCCCAGACGGAGTTTTGGAGACACCTGTCTGTTCCCACCTGCAAGCTGACAGCAGGTGTGGGGCCTGAGCCGGCTGCAGACCCCTCAGCTTTCCCAACAAAGTCCAAAAGATGTTCCTGTTTTATTGCCAGGCTCTCAATTCCTCCTCCTCTTGGAAAATGTGAGGATCCAAGTTCCACTTGAGGGGAAAAAAAAAGGAGGAATTAAAACAATGCACCAGATATGAGGGGGTCAGCCTCAAGATAAAAACTCATGTACATTTTACCACAAAGTGACATACTGTTCTTACCGGGCCAATATATACTGGGCAAAAATAATAACTGCTTTAGAAAAAATAATACTAAAATTCATCTGCGAACTAGCAAAGTAATAGGGATTTATTTAAGAGAAAACATTTAGGTACTAGAACTAGAATAATAAAAATAAAATGCTAGAGAAATGCAAAATATGCCAGGCAAATTTAAGGCTTCTGAGCTGAAATACGTATCTTATTTACTCCAAATGCATTGAATCAAAAGATGTAGATGGAATTTCTTTTGGCTGTACCTTTGGGTTAATACTATAGAAATACTCTGTTTGCTGTAAATGTTTCACTGTGGCTTTTTTTCAGGCTTCCTTTGACTGAAGGTATTAAAATTTCATACTTATCAATCCTTTAGTGGATATATAATATGAATATGGGAGTTTAATTTTCAAAAATATTAAATGTTTCAAGATTTAATATTAGGTTGGTCACGTTTTGTACTGCCTCCAGTAAAACTCTTCAAATATCTTTATACTCAATGCTGTTTTGGGTACTAACAAGCAAAAAATTCGATGTGTCAAATGGTAAGTGTACTTAAGATTTCTTTAAATTACATTTAGTACTGTGTAGATCTTAGAAGTCTGGGAAAGGTTTTGTATTTCTAAGCTATTCTTTGACTTTTTATATTACAAGGCCAGCAGTGAAACAATAATAATGCTGGTCTGTGTGACCTTGCAGGAAATCCTTCATTTGCCTCTGAAAATGCAGTCACTGTTAGTAACTTCTAGCAGCTTTAGAAACATTTCCTATTTTCTTAACACACTTACCTCATGAAAAAAAATTTCAATACCAGACTGGAAGTATTTCTGCCTCTACAATTCAGAAATATTTCTCCTGAAATAAAAAGAAAATAAAAAAAAAGCAAATGCACAAGCGAGTGAGCAGAGGCTTTACCAATGAGAGTGTGTTTAACTTAAGTCTTGTGGTTCCTTCTCACAGGGTACCACCTGCGTGGGAGGACATGGCACTGTCTCCATCTGCCTTCAAGTCCTTCTGCACTGAACTGTGTAAACTCCAGTGAAAAAATATCCAACAACTCCAAAACTACAAGGTAATCTAATAAATGCTTCCTCTAGCCCCATGATAAATATGCCTCTAATGCTAATTAAGCAGCTCTGCTTATTAGATTATATTGGCTGATAAAAGCCAGCAGCAAGGAAAGGCTTTGTTTCTTTTCATTCCCCAGGAGATTTGGACTGTAGCTCAGGGATGAGCGGACCCCTTGGTGTCCTGGGCACCTTCTCCATGGTCCCTGTTTTGCAGAGAAGGCTGGATCACCTCGCAAAGGAGCAGGGAGGTGGCTTGGCCGTGTTTCAGCAGCACATTTGTGATCTCAGATGCTTGGCAAGCCCACAACCCAGCTTGGGAAATGGGTGTTGTTTAAATGTTACTGGGAAGGTGAAGTTTCTATATATTCCTTTGCAGAGCCTGCTTAGTAATGTGCCTATCGATGCCGCCGTTGGATTCACGGAGGTGAAGTGCCATTCAGCCTGGAAGCCCTTGTGAGCCAAAGCGCTCTCACAGCCAGCCTCTAATTTGGCAGGGGAGCATGGCTTGGGGTCATGCTCCAGTGCTGAGCGAATTTCCTCCCATTGTCCTTGGGGAAGGGTGAGTGCTGCAGAGGTTGTGACCATCTCCTGCAAGTTCAGACTTGGGCTGCACCTCCGGGCCTTCCACAGCTGCTCCCTTCCCCCAGTGATGCTTTCTAGGGTGTCCCACTGAGACTCTCTTTGCTCTTTTTTTCATAGCAAAAGGAGTTCTTATCACTTCCTCATAGGGTAGCTAATGCTGACATCATTTCACTCTTGGCAGAGAGAGTCAAAGAATGATAAAACGGAGCCAAAGCAGCCTAGAAGAGGCGCTGGGCTGTACTCCCAAAATTCCATGAGCCAGCACCACCTCCTGCCTTTCCTGTTCCCTTCCTAATCTTTCAGCTCTGTCTCCCTGAAAATTCAGGAGTCCCCTGGTATTTCTGCTAATCTGGCATTTAAAACCTCAGGCAATAAAGCTTTCACCACTCCCCTTACGGAGACAGTTTTCCAGCCTGTGGTTCTCCATTCAAAAGCTTTCCACACAGATTCTCAGCTTGGACATGCCCTTCTGTAATTTCACCCCATTAAAACCATTAATGTATCACCAGTCTTCTCCCTTCATGCCACTTACTTCATTCAAACATTTACAGATCACTCATGTGACCCTGCTTAGTTTACTAATTCCACAGTATCTATGACATGCAGCATTTTTATTTTTTTTTTCCTTTTGTAAAGCCTCCAGCCTGCTGATTCCTTCAGTCATGGCTCTTGGAGCTGCTTCCCATGTATCACTTTTTGCAAATCCGAGGCAGATGCTCACCACCCTCGCCCATGTCCTTATGCTTTCCTGTATCCCGTCCAAACCCCCCCATTGCCTCTTCCCGACTGCCGTGTCCTAACACGGGTGGGCAGTGTGATGTCCTACAGGTGTCTTTGAGGACTCATGCCTCCAAAGCACGTCCTTCCCTGCAAATACAGGCTCTGGACATTTTTTCCCTCACCCCCCGAAGTATCCAGTGGGGTGGTGGAGGTTGATGTTAGCTGGTGCCAGCGCAAGGCTGAAGCCACGTACGAAACCAGGGCAGACTCTGGATCCGAACCCCCAAGCAGCCCAAGGCAGGGGAGGTTTTATCTTTGCTTAAGTACGGATTTTGTTGGGCTGTTCCCTCTCGCTGACACCACAAACAGCGCATGCACCTTCCTTGAAAAGGAAGTTTTCCACTTCCTTGGGGAGAAGTGTGTTGCAAAGCACCATTTCAGAAAAAGAATCGTGAATTCCTGAATGTGTAACTCTGGTTCCACCCGAGTCTGCCTCCTTATTTTCCCAGTGTGATGAGTTCTTGTCAGGTAGCACGTGATGTCTGTGTTTCCCGGCGTGATTTGGGTGGTGGTGTGGGTGGATGCACACACGTTTCTCTTACTACCACCCCGGTGAGTGACTCCGTGCAGCTGTACGGCGAATGTTTAGCTCCCGAACCTCCCAGGTGTTCGTGGCCCCGACCAGGTCTTAGGGACTCCACCGAAGAGATTCCTGCCCCGTTCCCCAATCCGCTGCCCGCGGTGCACGGTGTGGCTGTGCACCACTCCCGCCCCGGGGGTGCAAACAGAATTGGTCCCATTAGGAAACACCAGAAGGATGTTTAACGCGAGCAATTACCCCTGAGTGCACGCCGCGGTTCCCACACCCAGCCCCTGGGCCTCCCATCCCAGTCTGGTCCGCGGGTTGCGCTGGGACATCTCCAGAGGTCCCTTCTAACCCCGACGATCCCGTGATTCCGTGATCTCGGGGAGCACGGGGGCAGGATCGGTGTTGGAGGGAGAAAGTGCCTCTCCCAGGAGCGTGTGAGGGAAGATGGGGTATGTGTGTGACAGGGATAGTGACAGGAACAGGGACAGGGATAGAGATAGAGATAGTGACAGCGACAGAGACAGAGAAATAGAGATAGAGGTAGTGACAAGGATAGTGACAGGCACACTGACAGTGATAGTGACAGGGATAGGGATAAAGATAGTGACAGGGACAGGGAGAGGGACAGTGACAGTGGGACAATAATACAGGGACAGCGGCACAGTGACAGAGGGGTGGGGACAGGGACAGTGACACAGTGACAGTGATAGTGACACAGGGACACAAGGACAGGGACACTGGAACAGGGACAGTGACTGTTACAGTGACAGTGACAATGACCCAGGGACAGTGGCAATGACACAGTGATGCAGAAACAGACACAGACACGCAGGGGAAGGGACACAGTGGCAGTGACACAGGGACATGACACAGACACAGTGACAGTGGCAATGACACAGAAAGGGACACAGGGATGTAAACATGGGGACAGTGACAGTGACACAGACACAGGGATACAGACACAAGGACAGTGACACAGTGTCACTGGGACAATGACAGCGCCACAGGGACAGGGATGCTGACAGGGACTGTTACAGTGACAGTGGCACAGTGACAGAGGGACGGCGATGGACCAAGATGGGGACAGTGACAATGACACAGTGACAGTGACACAGACACAATGACAGTGTAATGGGCACAGTGACAAAGACACACACAGTGTCACAGTGACACAAAGACAGTGACAGAGACAGTGCCACAGACATAGGGACACAGACACAGGGAGAGAGTGACAGTAGCACAGACACTGTCACAGGCACAGAGACACTGACACAGACAGAGTGACACAGACAGGTACAGTGTCACACAGTGTCACGCATACACAGTGCCACTGTCACACACATACAGTGCACACACACACAGTGTCACGCACACACACGTCACACACAAACACAGTGTCACACACATACAGTGCACACACAGTGTCACACACAGTGCACACACACACAGTGTCACGCACACACAGTGCCACTGTCACACACATACAGTGCACACACATACAGTGTCACACACACACAGTGTCACACACACAGTGTCACACACACACGTCACACACACAATGTCACACACAAACACAGTGTCACACACATACAGTGCACACACACAGTGTCACACACACACACAGTGTCACACACACACACAGTGTCACACACACACACAGCCACACACACACACACAGTGTCACACACACACACAGTGTCACACACACACAGCCACACACACACACAGTGTCACACACACACAGCCACACACACACACACAGGGTCACACACACACACAGTGTCACACACACACAGCCACACACACACACACACAAGCACAGTGTCACACACACGCACAGAGTGTCACACACACACACA
>JAWWMO010000096.1:68370888-68387173 GCA_035047845.1 Dendrocincla fuliginosa
CACACACACGCACAGAGTGTCACACACACACACACAGAGTCACACAGTCACTCACACACACACATACACAGAGTCACTCACACACACACAGAGTCACACAGTCACTCACACACACACACACACACAGAGTCACACACACACAGTCACACACACACAGTCACACACACAGTGTCACACACAGTGTCACACACATACAGTGCACACACACAGTGTCACACACACGCACAGAGTGTCACACACACACTGTCACACAACAGTGTCCCGCACACACACACAGAGTCACACACTCACTCACACACACACACAGTCACACAGTCACTCTCACACACACACAGTCACACAGTCACTCACACACACACACACACACATACACAGAGTCACTCACACACACACACAGAGTCACACAGTCACACACACACACACACACACACAGAGTCACACACACACTGTCACACACTGTCACACACTGTCACACACGCTGTCCCCCCACCCCGTTCCCCGCACGGGGGCGCTCTGCCGCGCGCCCTGTGCCGGAAGTGACGCACCGGTGCCGCGCTGACATTCCCGGCGCTTCCCGGGCCATTCCCGGGCCATTCCCGGCGCTTCCCGGGCCGCTCCCGCCCATGCCCCGGCCGGGCCGCGCTGGGCGGGCCGTGCCTCCAGCGGGTGAGTGTGGCCTGGGGGCGGCGGGGCTGGGATGGGCCGGGGTACCCCGGGGGGGGGGGCGGGCGAGAACGGCCCCGCATCCCGCGGGCCCTGTGGGGATGCTCCTGGTCCTTGTGCCAGTCCGGATCCTGATCCTGGTCCCAGTCCGGGTCCTGATCCCGGTCCCAGTCCTGGTCCCGAGCCTGGTCCTGGTCCTGGTATCGGTCCCGATCCTGGTCCTGGTCCTGGTTCCGGTCCCGGTCCTAATCCTGGTCCTGGTCGTGATCCTGCTCCTGGTCCCGATCCTGGTCCCGGTCCTGGTCGCCGTCCCGATCCTGGTCCCTGTCCCCGTCCTGGTCCGGATCCTGATCCTAGTCCCGGTCCCGGTCCCGGTCCTGGTCCTGATCCTGATCCTAGTCCCGGTCCTGGTCCTGGTCCCGGTCCTGATCCTGGTCCTGGTCCTGGTCCTGGTCCCGGTCCTGGTCCCGGTCCCGGTCCCGGTCCCGGTCCCGGTCCCGGTCCCGGTCCCGGTCCCGGTCCTGGTCCTGATCCTGGTCCTGGTCTTGGTCCTGTCCTCCCTCACCCAGCGGGCGCAGATTCCCAGCAGCACCACCCTCGGACCGCTTTGTCTTTCCCGGGGCTTTAGTTCAATAAAAGCCCGCAAAGTGCCTTTTTAATTATCACCATCATCTCCATCACCATCATTTCCATCACCACCATCACCATGTCCATCACCACCATCACCACCATCACCTTTTGCCCCTCCTTTTCCCAGCCTCTCTCCTGTCGTTGTAACGACTCCCGCAGCCCCGCGACCCGCCCGGGCAGTAACAGCGGGTGTAACTGCGCCGGCTTCGCCTTCCCCAGGTCTTTGAGGGTTTTTTGGGGGGATTTTCAGGTCTCTGTGGGCCTTGAGTGCTGTGTGGGATCTCCCGGGATCCCAGGGAAGGGAAGCGCGGGCTGCCTGTCCTGCTCCCGGTGGGCTCCTGGCATCTGATGGGTTGCAGATGTGGCTCTGAGCCACGCAGCCATCCGAGGGCAATATAAAACTTAACTGTGCTACTTGTTCCCTCTTAAAACAGGGTAAAAAAGGCAGCCCGACCAGACCTGTAATATTTTAACTATTTCCCCAGTTCCGGTACTGGAACTTCCTTCGCCTTGAGGTTATTGGACAACAACTTAAAAGGCCGCTTTTTAAAGGCTTTTTTTTAACTTTTTTTAGGTTTACATTGCTTCCACCTTTGTTAAGTAGCATCCAGTTGTATTTATGTCTGAGTTTGTTAACAGTGGGACAAAGCAACTTGCCCTATAGTTTGTGGGTATCTTGGTGAAACCATAACTACAATAACTTCATTAAATGAGGTCTTGGTTGTAACTGGTTGTGCACTTTAAACCAGCACAAAGTACCCAGCAACACTTCAAAGGCTGAAAAAATCTTGTGTGTCAAGGTACTATGGCATAAGTCAGGCCTGCTTGATTTTTTTTTTTCACTGTCAGGTAGTTCTAGCTTTTAAAAATGAATAAGTAAATCTTTGAACCCATGAGCATCTCTTTAGAAATGTAAAATTTCTTTTAATTCCCGCTCCCAGAGATTTCTCTTTGGTTTTATATCTTCTCTGGTGCTTGTCAGGCATCAGACCAAATAATAGCTTCACTTTATGGGCAAGGGCTACGCTGTTTCCACTTTTAAAGCTAAAAGTTTACGTACAAACAGGAGTAGCTCTCCCCTTGGAACAGCAAACAAACACCAAATTTAAACTATCTCTCATAAAGTGTCTTAATGTTGCTTAAGTTTATTAAAAACATGTATGACCTTGAGATGGAAACCGAGTGTGGTGCTCTCTTCTGAGGTCTCTGTGCTGTGGTTCTCCTGCCCTAGTTAACACCTGTAATTGCTGTTCCTGTGGTACGAGAGCTGGAAGTCAGGCAGTCACAACAGCACAGCTTTCCCTGCTGCCCCGGAGGAGGGAAACGTGGCCTTTGAGGAGGGAAAAGGTTCTTAACAAGCTCTGAGGAGAACAGTAAGTTGCTTGTCATGTGTTTGCTAAACCCAGACACCCCCTTATATATGTATACAGTACCAAAGCAGTGAGATGAAGCGTGGAGAACTCATCTGTCCAGCAGCAGTAATTCTTAAGCATCCTGAGTATTTCTCACCTCTGGTGATCTAGAGCAGCCTGGTGCTGGCAAAAGGAAGCTCCAAAAGGGGGTGGTTATGTGGCTGCTGAAAGCTAATAAAACACAGATTTCTGTAGTGCTGGCTTAGCAATGGCACTGGTGTTTTGTCTGGGGAGCCAAGGGGAGGGACCCTGTGGGTGATGGAAGGCACTACGTGAGTCTGAGCAGCTGCTTTTCGCGCTCCAGTATGGGGATAGCAGTTCTGACTCATTTTTAAACACTTGAATTTGTAATTACACTGTGCCGACTATTTCTGTTTGCTCTTCAGCCTAATTGCTGGTTGGCATCCTGAAGAGGTGCAGTGAGAAATTCCTGGGAAATCGGGAAGAGGAGGGGGCTGTAGCCTCACAGACTCGGGTGTGTGGTGTGTGTTGCAGGGCAGCCCACCTGCTTGGTGGGAATTAAAGTGCACAAACTGGTCAGGGAGGGAGGGGATGCTTTAAAATAAGTCCTGCAGAGGGAGGGGAAAGGGGAAGGAACCTGAAGCTGACCACAAAGCAGTAGAGAACGGCTGCAATTCATGGAGGGCAAGCCCTGCTCTGACTGATAAAGGAGAGGTAGGAAGGATGTGTGGGTACTGTTGGACAAACAGGCACTGTGGAGGAGGTGGGGATTAATGAGGAAAGGTAAGATTGAAACAACAAAAAGGAGGTGTGGATTACCATGAGGGGCTTTCTACACTAACCATCAAAGTGATAAGTTGGTGTAACTTGATCAGAGCAACGAGAAATAATTGTCTTGGTTGTCCTGACCCCCCCATCTCCTTACTGTGTATTTACCTTTAAAATGCAGGCTTCTTTCCATGGATTCTATTCACTTTTCTTGACTTTCTCTTGTATGTTATCACATCAACTGCCTGCTCTACCAAGGATGTGTGTGCCACCTATGACCCACCTGTATATCAACATCTTACTTAAACATCTGTTAATGAGATGGGAGTCTCTCTGTACCACCCGGTGAAAGTGGCTGCAGACCAAGTAATCCAACTGGCTGGTTATCCTCTGACCAAAATTCCACCATTATCTATGATATTGAAGCTTTGCAGACTTTTCCAAATGAGTAGATAGTTTCAAGCAACCTGCATGTAGTTGTTTGTAACATTTCATAGTGTGCTAATGGTACTTTTTGACAGAATCGGATCTATGGTCAATCTCAGTTTCTGGATTTTATCTGCAGCTGACTGAATGACTTAGAAAACTGTAAACCTTGACAGAAACTGAGCAGCAGAGTTAATAACACATTTACTAGATCACAGTAAAGGGTTTAAACACTGTAGCTGGCAGCATGGAACTTGCACTTCAGAGCAAGAACTCCGAAAAAGAAAGTGATAAAACTTGAAATTCATCTTTGCTGGCTTGAACGTTATTCGTAGCTATGGGGAACTGAAAATGAAACAACATTTAGAGGGGGGGGACAGGCACAATGCTGGGAAAGAGCTCTGGGATGAAGTTGAGTGGTACAGTGTGTGTTGATGCTCTGACGTGACCTGAGGTTTATATGGAAAGGAAACAACTTTTGGTTTTCCAGAACCAAAGCAGGTGTCCAGCACATGAGTGGGAGTTCAGCCTTTAACTTTGGCACTAAACTGTTACCGTGCTGGAATCTGTGGCAGCAGATATTACTGCATGGAACTTGGGCAACACGACTCACCACAAAAATGGTACTTTCTCTTACATCTTTGTTCCAGGTTTTTAATGCACAGCACAGTCCTGAGCCTGTGACTTGAGGTCTAGAATGAAATGTCTACAAATACGCAATTCTGATGAAAAAGAGAATTGAATGGAAGGGATTGTAAACAAAAATGTGCAAGCAATTATGAATATTAGCATCTGCAGTTGCCTTTTCTAACAGAGTACATCTCTGAGCTAACCTGAGTGACTGATACCTTGTCAGTTACGCAGTGTTGCTGCCTGAGGATTAGAATTTAAATCTGGTTGCCTGTTCCCACTCGTTAGTGTTGCCTCTTACCGTGTCTGATCAGCATGAATGGAGCCTGTAGTGGTTTCTCCGTGAACATGAGTGGCTCCCTGCAGTTGGGACACGCATGGATTACTCATTCAGGACTGGCAATGAGATGCGTCTCTGTCGTGCAGGTGTTGCTCTTACACTGTGTCAGATGCATTACTGACTGCTCAGGGAGGTCAAGTAACTTGCCTGTGGTCATGAGGTGAGTCAGCTTTAGGTTCAGAATGATCCATCCTAATAATCCCTTTTTATTTAAGAAGGTCTTTAGTCTGTCTCTCCAATGCTCAGAAATTGGTTGAAGTAGCAGAATAGAATATAGGCTTTAGCCTTACCACACCTTGTCATGTTTGCCCTCTAAGAAGACATCTTAAAAGCTGTTAGTACTCAGTCTGACAACTCCTGAATCATAAACAGAACACATGGTAACTTTTTAATTAAACTCAAATATTTAGAAAGTCTTTCAAGCTAGCATTTTTCGTTCAGTGTATGGGGATCATGGATTTGACATTATAGTGATAATGGCTTCTGTTTTGTCTTCCACAATGCTCTTCTACTTTGATGCTTCAAACTTTCCTGAAAATGAACAGGAAGAGCCGGACCTTGATTGGATATGTGTTCTTCTTGCTACCTTTCTGCTCTAATGTCTTGTTTCAGGGTGCTTGATCGTTAGCATTTCATGACTTATTTTGAGAAGGCAAATTTCACTTTCATTCATCGTACATGGGTAGAGGCCAAGTGACTCACAGCAGCAGAGCTGGGAATAAGGAAGAGCCAGTTGTCTGCATGATGAAGCAATTACCATTTCAGTAATTTCTTTTTCATTGGGAATATTGCCTTTCCATGGTACCAATTTCAGGTTGGTGCTGACTGCTCCAACAGTACTGTCAAACTCTCTGAAGCAAAAAAGAAGCAGCTTGTCAGGATAGCCAGGTAAGGTTGAGACAGGGCTGTTCTCTTGTAGTGAGGCTTTGCCATCAGCTGGTAATTCTCCTGACTCCTCAGCTTACTCTCCTGGTTCTTACTCTCTTGGAATGCCAGCTCTTGTCAGAAAGACAGTTCTAAGTAATCTAGCAATTTGGGGAAAAATGTTGTTAAAGAGAAGGTCAGGGAAGACATCTATCAATTTGTAATTTGTGGTTGGAAATACAATGGTTTAGAGATTGTCTCCTAATGAAGTAAGTTGTCTGAAATGCTGGTAGTCTCATTGTGTTTGATTAGAGGTCTTCTGGAAATGAAGTTTTCCTTGTGGGAAAGAACAGGCTTTGTGGTAGCAGTGCCCATGAGCCCATTGCTGATAAATACAATTTGAGGTGTCAATAGCTGTGTTTCCTCCAGGGCTGGTAACACCTTTTGATGAGTGCTATGCAGAATCTGTGAGGAGTCATAAAAACCCCCTGTATTTATTTAAATATTATTTTTCAGAAAGCCTTTAGGGTGAAATTTTGTTTTTCATGGTTCCACTTACTGTTACTAGTAAGTCATCTTAGAGACAATTCATGGGCTTTGGATCTGCTCATTGTAAGAAATTGCTGAATACCATAAATCTAAGCCAGGGAAATTCATTTAATACCTTGCCAGAGTTAACTTCATAAGCCCTCAATAATTAGCTGTACACCTCTCCTCAATTTCAAGTTGCTTTGATAACAGACATCTGATTTCCCTTGCTTGTTTTACAGGATAAAAATGTTTTTTCTACTGTTTAACATTGATAGTGAATTCCCATTTGCCTATATGGAACTTGCCACCCTTCAGCAACAATAAGATTGTGTTGAATGAATGGAATGAGGTTGAATTAGTACTCCAGACTTGATGCTCTTTTTTTTCTTTGATCTCCCCTTTTGCTGGGAAAGTTGTTTATATCGTTTATGTCTCATGTTGCTAAGGATTAGTTTTATCCTCAAGAAAGGTCTGCCAGCTGATCCACTCTCCTAAACAGGAATAATAATGCAAGAAATAATTTTGGGGTAAATTATGCTTTTATTTAAGGATAAATAACTTGGGGGGGGGCTTGTGGATGGGGAGAAGTAGGTTGTGTGGTGTTCTGTTTTTCTCCAGTCAGTACTTGCCTGGTACTGCTGAAAACTACCTTTTAAGTCTCTTTTTCTCTCTTAATAGCTGGTAGTGTGGTATCTTCTTATATACTGTTAATTTCTGTAGTCAAATATATACAAAGATCCTGTATGTTGTGGGAAAGAAATGTCTGTTTCCTGGTCTGTCTGTTGTCCTCTTGAAGTAGAGCTCAAATTTCTTCTCCTCTGCCAACTGGGAGCAAATACTGTTGAAAGTATCTGATAGTAAAACCCGTGTTAGAGGCATTATTCATAACACACATATAACTGGCTTTTGACCCAGTCAGTTCTGTTGTTTTGAAATACCCGAGGCAGCTTTTGTTCATTTGTAGAACCCAACCTGTGTTTGCTTCACACTGAGACCTTGATCACAAGTTCTTTCTTCCTTGAGGAACACTTTGGGCACATAAGAGCTGTGCTGTTATCCATTGCTAGCAATCCAGTGGATGCTGAAAGCAATCAGCACCTCTTGTTACTGGCCAAAAACAGGTCAAGGGTTTGGTGTCAAGAAGAGCAGCTGGTGTCTTACAGTCAAGTTTCATCAAATGAATGCCACGTGACTTTCCTTCACTTTCAAATAGTATATTGGTACCATTTATTTTTTCAGTGGTATCCCTGCTGAGAATTCATGTTGCAATATTTAGGTTATATTACTAACTTACTAGGTAAAGAAATTAATAGTAGTGGCTTTGTGGATGAGAAAATGACTTGAGATCAGGGTTTGCTGGGCTTAAAGCTCCTTTTCAGCCCTTCTGTAGCATTTGGGCACATCACTCGATGTTCAGTTGGCCAGACCAGCTGAATGGGTATGTTACTGCCCTGTGCCAGGAAGAGACTGCCTTAAGCCAAAGACATTCACTGGCGTTAAATTAAAGTATTTGAAGCTTTGAAATCTCTGAGGGTCGGTTTTGTTTATTTCCCATGGCAAAGATGCATAAAAACGTCTGATCATAAAATATTTATAAGCGGTAGAGTTACTTAGAATCTCCTAACTCATCTTGGTAAAATGGCTGTTGTAAATGCACAGCAAGTCTAGTTCAGTGCCTCAAGCTCTTGAATGCCTCTGAGAGGTGGGGAGATGCTGGAGAGTCACTGGGAAGTGCCCAGGAGACAGACCAGGAGGTGGTGGTGTTGGTTGAGTGGGGTTAGGTGGGCACCACGGGTCCTGGAAAGGAACTTTACACACAACTTGACAAAACAAGACAGACTTATCTCCTGAGAGCATCTCTCCTCCTGATGTCAAGGGTTGTGCAATTCCAGAGGGGTGTTAGGCAAGACCTGGGTGAATCCCCAGCGCTCTGCCTTGCTCCAGGCTGCTGTCTGCTGTGTAAGATGCCTTGCTGCCCCTCTGGATCCTGCCTCTGATCCCAGCCAGTGAGCCCAGGTGCACAGCTTTCCTCTGGGAGGTGCTCCCAGCACAGGTGGGGAGGCAGGCTTGTGTCTCTTCAGTGGCAGTGAACTGTGGGGTGGCTTAAAGGCTCCCTGCATCCCATCGCACTCATTGCTGCCTGGACATTTCCAAATAGCAGCTAAAGCAAGGGACATTTGTGCCTGTCCATGCTGGACTGGCTTTGATTTTCATGGGAGACAGCACAAGCCCTTCTGGGATGAATCCCTGGGAAATGGTGGAGTGAAGATGGTGAAGTGGTAGAGTCACCATCCCTGGAAGTGTTCAAAAATAATGGATATGGCACTGGAGGATGTGGTTTAGTGGCGAATATGGTGGCGCTGCTGCATTGAAAATTAGACTTGATGATCTTAGAGGTATTTTCCAGCCTTTATTACTGTGGGTATACTGCACTGCTGAGATGGATTTATCACTTTGAAGTTACATTGCAGTTGTCCTGATCTGCCAATTGTAGCTATTAGTGAGTAACACAATGTTGATTACTTTCAGGGTATCTCAGATAAATGTTCCTAAGATGTGCTCTGAAAATTAGGATTGATTTATTGCTGTTATGCTCAAGCAATTTAAGATGTGGCTTTTCTGTGAGCGTTACTTTATTGACAGTGATGGAACAATAGGCCAGCATTTCGTTAGGAGGTCTGTTTGTGTAGAATGGGGAAGCATAGTACATTTCCTTTGAGTAACAGAAATGGATAGGTAAAGTGAGACAATTTCTTAAACTCAGTGTCTTAGAAATAGGTGGTCCATCCACGTGATAACCGTCTGTAGGGTGATCTTCTACAAGCTAATACATAGCAGAGAGAAAAAGGAACAAAGCATGACTATCCTATCATTTATATCTGCCACTAGTTTTGTAAATATATGCCCCCTCTATGTTTTATAGGAGAGCTTTGCAGACTTTGAGTTGCTGTTCCCTTGAGAATAACAATTTCACTGTGATAAAGAAGAGAGATTTTTAGAAGGCTAAGTGCAGCCAGCCTGGTGTGCTTTCATCTGTGTGCAAGGACTGATTTTTTTTTTTTTTTGTGGGATTCCACTGCAGCTGGTGAATGTTTTTGTAAACCTTTATGCAGACTTGGGAACTAAACCATACCTGGTAGTTGCCTTTCGTTTGAAAGAGCCAGAATATGTGCATTAAGCATTACAATGCAAAAACCTATATTTAAATGTGAAGTCTTGCTTCTTATTTAGGATGAAAAATGTTTCCTTTCAAGATTACAAAAGATGCTCCGCAGAGCTTTATATTAACATATAAACTTGTAATTTGTATTCAGTCTTGGATAATTTGTCTATGCAGCTTGTTGAGCACTCAGTAGGTGCAGCCTATTTTTAGCCTTCGTTTATTTATGCAAAACCAGTTGAAACAGAGCATTAGTTTAATCCTTTCTTCTTTTGTTTCCCACCACAATTTTCTTACCATGTTGGTTCCGAAGGGTCCTTTTCTTTGGGATTGCTACCAGGCCTGATTTATGAATCATCAGATAAAGAGCCAGTTCCACTCCCAGAAATGTGCCTTAGGTAGGATTGTATGCCAGTGAGTCAGCTTTAGGGCAGCATTTTCAAAGGAACGCTATATAAATTACACAGTATCCCTGTGGGGGTGGCTCAGTGTTATGAAAAATCTGCTGTAGAGCATCGTGCACACACATCCACCCAGAGCTGAATCAACTGTCTTGAGCTAAATGGAGTGAGTGCTGGACTCACTCCTCATGTTTTAAGTGTATGGGTATGTGTGACACTTAAAAGAAAATCAAAAAGAATGTATGGTATCTCGGGTAGGAACTGAACAAATTGTGAAGTCCAGAAACTGTTGGTACTTCTACATCTGTCTGGGTGTAGATCAGTCTTTTCTGGCAGAGGTCTAATTATTTGGGTAGATTAGTTTCTAGTTAATTAGGAATGTTGGTGTCTGGCTTAGGGTGATGGCTTTGAGCTGACATAGGGCAGGTTTAGATGAAATACTAGGAAGAAATTCTTGACCACGATGGTGGGGAGGCCCTGGCACAGGCTGCCCAGAGAAGCTGTGGCTGCTCCTGGATCCCTGGAAGTGTCCAAGGCCAGGCTGGATGGGGCTTGGAGCATCCTGACCTGATGGAAGATGTCCCTGCCTGTGACAGGGGGTTGGAACAAGATGGGCTTTAAGGTCACTTCCAACCCAAACCATTTGGTGGTTCTCTAATGTCTGCATGTGTTGTTTGTACTAGAATTCTGTTGGTAAGTTCACTGATTAATTCAGTGTTGCCTTTTAATGGAAAAGACCATGATTCCAGAAGCCCAAAAGCATGACCAACACACAGCTGCACCTACATGGGTTTTGGTGAAGCTTCACAAGTGGACAGGTTCATTAGCACTTCCCACCTTCTGAGTTACATGTCCTTCTGTCAGAAGAGGACATAACTTTGCTTTTTTGCCGCAAGTTTATCCTGTATTATGAAGCAGATAGGAACTGTGCCTCACAATCAACTCTTCAGTACCCAGGCCATGTGCTGCTTCTGTCCTTTCCCAACCCACCATCCGCACACACAGAGTCTATCACGTTCCATTCAGAGCTCTTGATGAGCCCGCCTGTGTGTTTACGTTTTTAAAAATAGTTTGCTGTTTTACATAATTTTATTAGCCCCTGTTGTATGCATTTGTCATTACTGCTTTTACACCTCTGATTTATTCCATCTGTGCTCATCTGTGTTGGGTGAATGTGAGATAATGTAATCCACTGGTGATGGAAATAATTGTTTGTGTAAGAACAAGCCATTGTAGTATTTAATTTCCTACAAATATCTAACACATATTCAGATAAATATTAGAATAACTGACTTATGTGGCACTGGAACTGTGAGGCAGGAAAGGTCAGGAAGGATCTCTGGTTAGCTATGTACTCTGAACAAGTAACTTCTATGCAGCAATACAGTTAACTTTTCATTTATGTAGTCACAAAAGCCTAAAGAATGGTATTTGCTGCAATGGTTTAGGTACAGTTTCTAATTTCTTTAAAAATTACAGCTTGCAAATGAATGGCAAGTGGTGAGAGGAGGTGGGTTGTTCAAATTGTTTTCTTTGAGCACTGACTGAAATGGCACTAAAAGGCAGTGTTCTGCTATATAACTTTATTCATTTAAACTGTTGCTAGAATCAGAATAAGAAGGTGATAAGCAGAGGAAAGAAATGGTCTGTTGGGCTCTGCTTAAGAGGAAATGTGCTAGTAGTAAACTGCAGTGATTTTAACAGCAAGCTGCTATGAAAAATGTACCACCTCCAGAGTAAGAATCTCTCCTGTCTACAGCCTCTGAGAAAAAGAGCTGGTTTGCTTCAGACAAGATGGCATTTTTTACCATTAATCAGTTCAATAGCACCCAAAACAACAATGTACAATTCAGGTGAGGGTGTCATGGTGTTTATTAAGTATTTCAGGCTGCTGAGAGGTATTCCTTGTTCAGTTTAAGTAAGTTGTAAGTAGAATGAAGAACATTCTAACTGTTAGTATATAATGCTGTCTGATTTAGTTTGTTTGCTGTGTCTGAGTAGCTGGATTTGATGAAGCCTTCAACCTTAAGCTGTGATCTTATACCTTGAAATTCTTGCTTCTGGAATGGAGTTGATTTTCTTAGCAGCAGATACAGAGCTGTGTTTTGTCTTTAGAATGAGAACATTGATAACACACCAGTGTTTTAGCTGTTGCTAAGTTCTGATTACCTTGAGTCAAGGGCTTTTTAAGTTCTGTGTGCTCTACCAGCGAGCACCAGAAGCTCAGACCAGAAGATCAGGAGACAACAACCACCAGCAGAAGCTGCAGCTCCACAAGAGTTGAACAGCCTGCCTGCCAGGACATGGAGAAAAAATGCAGTAAGGTGCTGGAAGGCCCCAGACCAAAAGTCACCACTGAGCCAAGAGGCGCAGACAACGCGCGAGAGGGGCAGGTGCGTAAGTTGTGTAATTGCCTGGGGATTTCTTTGTTCAGGGTCCCTCTCCAGAGGAACCCACCTCCCGCTGGTCTGTTTTCATAATCTGATGGCTGAGACTCTGCCATGGGAAACCTACCATCTTCAGTACAACTCTATGTGCAGTGGTATGTGTTATGTGATAGATGTTCTTTAGGAAGCTGCTATCAGCTCTGGATTTTTTTGCTTTTATTCACTTTTTTATCTACAAAAATCCCTTCCCAGAGCATACAGTGCCAGGAAAGGATCCCTCAGTACCCTATCCTGTATCTAGGCAGAACCTGTGAGTTCAAGGTGTGATGAGACAAAACAGCAGGTAGCTTTTCATCAGATTTGTGTTTTTCTAAGGGGATGGTTTCTAACTGCCCTCCCTTCACTCCTTCCTGCCAGCTCTGGCAGCAAATTTCACCTACTTTCCCATTTTGATTTCTGCTGGCTTAGTGAAAGGAATCTACTCACAAAAGGGTTGTGATGCAAAGGAGGGTATAGGACTGTGCAGTCACAATTGGGTGGGAAAAGAGTAAGGAGCAAAACTCATCCTTGTTAGTGGCAGGAAACTGTTAAGAGAGGCTGGGCTGTCTTTGCTAACCTGACCTTCAAAATCCTTCTGGACCGCAGATTTCCTTGTGTACAAATTATATGCCTTTGCCCATGAGTCTGTGATTTCACAATGTTTCCCAGGCAGAGGTACAGTTAGATCATTTAAGGGTTTCTGCATACTAGTATGTTCTGTGTGTGACTGGAAAGTAACATACTTTCTGTTGGAAAAATCTAGCACAGAAGTTTTTGCAGAACTGCCTTTTAAATTCATCAGTGCAGTGTGTCTTTTCATTAGAGAAAGGAGAATGACATTTCCAGTCAATGTCTAATGAAGTATCCATCTGTGTCTGTAAGCATCACAACTTATTCTTCAGTTCTATGTTCTCATTGCAGTAAAAAAATGGCCTCTCTGTAGCACCACCTTGAGGTTACCTTTTCTAGTATTGCTACTGGAAAAGTGAGTGGCAAGAAAGGAATGGGAGTTTTTTAGTATAGTCCCTTTTTGCCGATCTATACATTTCTCAAGCAGAACTAAATAAGTACATTTTTTCATTTCTTTGAGACAAGGCTTTCCTTGGCATAGATATTTTCTCCTGAACTGCCTGTATTTCCCTGAAGCAAAGTCTGTTTGAATCATGCTAGATTTTTTTTTTCTGCTGAGAGAAAAACAGAGTTCTGGTTTACATACATACTAATACTGGAATTGGTGATGTCTAAATAGCCAGTTCAAGGGACCTGGAGAGTACAGACCTCACCACAGCAAGTGTTCTGTCCATGTACACAGAGACAGTCAGTTGTCAGTTGCTGCCCTGTGGTGCCAACTCACTGAAAATAAAATTGACTGATTGTTGTGTGAGAGATCAAACTAGCGTGGTCGGAGTAGTTAAAGTAAGATCCTACTTAATAATAAAAAAAATCCTATAAAATCATCGTAGTTAGACTGTTAATGAGGTGGCAACATGTAGATGAAACATATTTTTTTTTCCTGGCTGACAGGCCAGAGACATGGAAAGGCAACTGCAGGTGTTGTTATAGTCCCTTTGGGAGCCGTGAGGTAAATGGTGTTCTCAATTAGGACATTGGTGAAATAAAGTCTGTAGTTCCTTTGGCTGCCCTCTAGCTTCGTGTCAGGCTCTGCCCTTTGTGATCCCCAGGCTAAAAGGCTGAATAGGGCAGAAGCTGTTCTGCAGTTATTAGTATGAATATTTAAATATAATTTCATTTGGCCAGACTAACACACTTTTGGTTTCTCTCTGAGCAGCCTTTTTTCCCCCATGTCTGTACATTTCAAAACTCTTAGAGAGAAAGTATGTTTCATTTCAAAGTACATGCCCAGAGCAAAGCTGGTACAATACAAATCCCACAGTGCAGAATTCTTGGCCAATCATTCCGTCATCAAATCTGTTTTTTACTTACCTGTATAAGAGGAGAATTATTGGATAATGTAGATTTGCAAATGAATCATGTAGAAATACTGGTTTTATTACAGTATTGAGATGCATTTATGTCTCAGAATGTATGTATACATCATTTGAGTTTATTGATGCTTTTCTGTGGCTTTAGAAATAAATTGTTCATACATTATATTTACTGCTTACATGACATTACTGTCTCCAGAAATTCTTTCAAGTTGCTTTCAATAGAGTTTTTACTCAGTGCAATTATTCACAAATACGTGTTTTCATATATATGTTCCCATATTTTACAGTATGCATGTTATTCTTTCCTTTGGAAGGAGAATGCTGGGTTTATTGTTTGGGGTTTTGGGGTTGGAGTTTTATTTTCCTCATATTAGCAGACTTAGTGTTGTCATCTCCATCTTCCTTGTGTTGTCTGATATAAACCAGCCTTTCTTTCTTTAACTGGCGTTCCTGTCCTTTAAGTATTTTCATGGCTCTCTTGCAGAGCATTTCATTTATTAGCCTGAAGGAAGCATGAACTCTATTTTAGTATTCTTTGAAAATGAAGTTTCTAAGTGGGTTAGGGCAGACAGGACAAAGCTGAGCTTTGTACAGCACCTTTCCAAAGTAGGGAAGTACCCTTATATTGTGCTGGATAGTACATACCTATAATTATATATGTACAATTACATACATACAGTTACAGGCATCTTGGGATGGATCAGGAAACTGAAGAAGGATTGTCAGGGTACAGAAAAATCTCTGTGAACCCTCCATTTCCTCAGGACATTCAAGTACTGATTTCCCATCTCTGCAGAAATGCATTTTTTTAGATTAAATCTCACTACTGCTTTTTCTTGTTCACACTCCGTTTTTTGAAGTGCCATAAATTTATCATTTACTATACCTGTGAATCCATAAAGGATTTGTTCATACCATTCATCTGTAAGCGAATGCAGTAATTGAAAGACCTTTATTCTGTGTTGAATTCCAAGTGAAAATTTAAGTGAAATGTAGAGTGGTAACTATTGATCTCTCAAACAAAATTTCCCTGAAGTTACTTCAGGTGTTTGTTGGTAGATAACATGCAAGTTGTCAATCAGATAAACAGCTTGGGTTTTGTATTTGCACTGACACAATGCCATCTATTAAACTGTAACTTGAAGTAAAATGCAGGATACTAGTGTGGGTGGGTAATGTTTCTTGCTTGCAGCCCCTACTACTTCATGCTGCTTTCCTGGCAGACTTGAAAGAAACTAGGTCAGCCTTCTGGTTCTCATATAACCAGGACTTGTGTGGAAGACACTCAGGGAGCTCTCAAACGGTGTGTTAGATACTCCTAAAACATCTTTAGGAGACTGACCAGTGTGGTGGTTCTCTGCTGAGCACAAATCTGTGTTACACACAGCTAGCACCTTTAAAGACAGTGCCTACAACCCTGTCTCTGTCAATTTAGTGGCACTTCTTTATTAAGTAAGTCTTTGGTATGAAAGGTCAACTGACGGAGCAGTTCCACTGGAAAAGGAAGGTGTCTGCAGTCTTGCTCTTTTTTGTTCAGCAGCTTCTTCAGTTTCTGTGCCCAGTGATGAAATTTCTCCCATGTCACATTGGTACAGTTTGGAAATCACCACAAAAGCTTTATAGTTTTATAAGGTTGAGGTCCTTTTCAGCTGAAAGTACATTTCTTACAGATACGGAAACTGAAGTATATTCTGGTCTGTCCAGGTGGATGACTGCCAAGTCTAGGAATTTTCAGGCTGGTGTTGTTAGAAGGACTAAAATTCTGTGCTGAAATACCTTTAAAGTTCTAGGTAAAGAAGTTTAACATATGTTGATTGTAACATACTGATTACATTTTATAATTGAAGAGTTTAGAAATATTTTTGTTATTTTCTGCTCTGTTTTGATTATTCTAGTGAAGTGAACCATATTTAATGGTGTCTCCAGTACCATCTTTCATGGGTGTGTAAACAAAGGAATGGTTTGGTGTAACAGGATGAGTTCACTAGGAAAACATACATTAAGAAAACCAACACAATACTGAACAATACACCACTCTGCTCTGGAACCAGGCTGGGAGAGCTGGGGGGCTCACCTGGAGAAGAGAAGGCTCCAGGGACACCTGAGAGCCCCTTGCAGGGCCTG
>JAWWMO010000096.1:68472536-68483957 GCA_035047845.1 Dendrocincla fuliginosa
TTCCAATGTAAATGATTCTGTTATTCCATACTATCATGCCAAATGATTCTGTGAGGCCGTGGCATTGCAGAGCTGTGTCAACATAGGGAGCACAGCAGACACAGCTCCATGGTAGTTCCGCAGCACCATCAGAGTGGCAGAGGTGAGGCAGATCAGTTGGGGCAGCCTCTGACCTGCACTCATATTCTGACAGTGACAGGCGTCACCAAAGTGCCCATTCCCCATCCATTGATCCCTGGTGCTGCCCCTGGCTTTAGGGCGTGAGGGGAGAGGCTGTGGAAGGCACTCTACACCAAGGCTCTTTGCAGCTAGATGCAAAGAGTAGAAGAGAGTAAATTAAAAAATAAATTACTTTGAAATTTAATATTCACTTTTGCACTGTTACTTGTTTGCCAGGGCTTTCTGAGGTTCACGGGCACCGAGCTTATCTAGGAATGGTTCTTTATTGTGCAAGCTGGTTTGGTTATGCCAGCTGTATGATTTGATGACTGCTAATAAGCACAGAATTGCTGAAGTATTCCCCAAAGTCTTTGCTTTGCTGTCAAAATCCTCGTCAGCAATTGGATTAGTTGTAGGGAATGAACAATTACTACACAATTATGTTAAGACAAATTGATGGGTTTTATTTAATCATATGGTCCTGGTCACATCTTAACAGTGTTTTTCCTGTGGAGAGAAATGCATCATTGAACTAGTAGGTACCAGCAAAAAATACTGAAAAATGCTTGATTTAATTAATTAGTGCCTAAAAATGAGGCAAATTAATTCTCTGTACCAAACCAAAATGGATTAGTCTTTTGCTTTCGATTATGTTTGCTGTGCATATCTTCCTGCACATTTTGGACTTTGGGGAAGTGTATGACTGAGTTCCTTGCAAGGATTATCTTGGCATGGGAGGAAAAATTGAGGTCAAAAGCAAGACCAGATAATCAATCCACCCTGTGCTCTTTAGTTCACCATGGCTCTGTCATCAAAGGTCCTGCAGACATTTAACTGCATCACACTGAGGGCTCCCAACATCCAGTAAAAGTCTGGAAATCCTTGGCTGAGGTTGCACCAGGCATCAAGAGACAAGAATATCACAGAAGATGATAGACAGGCTTTTTCTGCCTTGCTTACATGCTACAAAATGTGTCCCAGTAAATGTGGGGGAGTATCACTGAGTGTCACTGTCTCGTGTCGCCCTAAGACATTTCTGTCTGAAATACAACTGAACTGCTGCCTGGTGGCACAGGTTGCTGTGTTGGGGTGTGTGGAGGGATTAACACTAGAGGTTGAGCAATTCATCATGGGTTGTGTGGCAAGTACCAATAAAACAGCAGTCAGGAGGCATCTCCCCACAACTCCCTTTAGCAGCTGGCCAGGGAAGTGCAGGATCCCCATTTCATTACTCAGCCTTTACCTGTTTGTGGTGAATTTGGGCCAGGCCACCAGCAATAAATATAACCTGCAGGGGAATGGGGTATATCAATGGTTCTTGGGGCTGGGTTTGTAGCTCCGTCACTGAGGACTGGCAGGTCTGATCCCACCGCCTCTGGTTTTAATTAATAGCATGGTCAAATCGTGCTGTTATCTGACAGCAGGGGAAATACCATCTTAAGAACTCCTACTGCAGGTGGCATGGGAATTTGTTCCCTGCTGCCTTTCTCAGAGGAGCACTACGGAGGATTAGTTCGTATTTAAGAGATGCTGTGTGTAATTATGCACAGTTCTGCAAACCATCCATTCCTGTTAGGTCCTCTCCTGTTGTTTCACTTGCTGGCATCTGGCTTGCTGTGTGCCTCTCCTGTTTCCGTATGGGAATGAACAGAAAGCACTCAGGGCTCCCCAGGCTACTGTGATGGACTGGCCCTGCCTTCCAGGGACAGGTGAATAGGAGGGGTCTGGGTGAAGAAAGGCATGATGTGCATGCCTCTGTCTTGGGATGGCACTCACTGTCTCTTCGTACTGTTGTTTCTGGGTGTTTTGTGCCATTCCCAAAGATTTAAAAAAGGAGTTTTTTAGGAAGATGGGGTGTTCAAAACACCATGTAAAAGCATATGTGTCCTATCCCGTGGAAGATCCTCTGCAAAGAGGCCTCTCTAATATCCTCACTCATGTCTCATCCTTTACATCTGAGCTCACTCCTTCGCTAGTTTAAGAGCCACAAGTTTTGCTTGATGCCTGCAAATGCTCCAGGAATGTAGGAATTAACATGCTGGATTGGAACAAAGGCCCATCCAAGTGAGGATCTTGAGCAAGGTGCAAACCAGTACCAGATGTTTTGCAAAACGCCTCCACTACGGATATCTTTCACACCTCATTTCTTCCTCACTCCCATCAGCTTCATGGCTGGTCTCATAGCAGTCTGTGTTGTGTTTCCAGCAGCTGCTGCCTCCCTGCAAGCAGCTCATGAGGACAGGCTATTGAAGGGCCTCAGCAAACACACACAGCCTTCATCCCTGCTCTCAGAGGTGGAAGGTGTCTCATTCATGTCCTGCAATCAGGGAGAGACAGTTTCTTAGTGCAGAGATTATTTCCTTGCCTATGAGACACTTTTAGACAAAGAAATGCCTTGACTTGCAGGGAAAGTCTGCAGTTCAGGGAAAGCTTTGAAAACTTCAGTGAGCTCATATTCCAATGAAAAATATTTTAGAAAACAGTTTGGTGTTTTTCCCTTTTCTAAGATGCTGAGGCTATACCATAGAAACGTAGAAGGGTTTGGGGCAGGAAAGGACCTTTAAAAGTCATCCTATCAAATCACCTGCCATGGGCAGAGACACCTTCTACCAGGTTGCTCCAAACCCCCGTCCAGCCTGCCCTTGGACACTCCCAGGGATCCAGGGGCAGCCACAGCTTCTCTGCCCAACCTGTGCCAGGGTCTGCCCACCCTCAGTGTAAAAAACATCTTCCTTCTGTCTAGCCTGAATCTCTTTTAATTTAAAACCATAATCCTTTGATCTATCCCCACAGGCTTTGTTAAGACTTTTGTTTTTTTAAGACAGACAAGCCAAGACAAGCTGAAGCAGTTTTCCTAACGACACACTTCAATTTTCTCCCAAAAAGTGACTTTGAAGCAAAGTCTATGTTTTTGGCTCCAATGTTTTTAGAGGACAAATACTATTAGTCAAAAATCAACATTTTTGCTTTTAATCAACATCAAATGACTTGTTCTCTCTCACTTCTTTTTTTAACAATAACCCTTCTGGAAGCGCAGAGAAACAGCTGTCTGCCCAGCTCTTGCTGCTGGGCTGGTCTGCCCCGAGTACTGCTGGTCTCCCCCCCCATGACAGCTGTGCTCTTCTCTTCCAGGTGCTCCTTTTCAAAGGTCTCAGCATCCCCATGCTACCTCCTGCCGGCATTTCCACCTGGGTCCCCAGCCTCAGCTCTCCGCCGACTTCACCCTGCCTCACGCGGTGCAGCCCCAGCCGGGGCTCACCCCACACATGGCCCCCGCACACCAGCACAGTGGCCCCCTGCACCAGCCCCTGGCCCCAGTGCCAGCCCTGCCCTTCCAGGACGTCGCCGGACCCTCCTTCCTACCTCAGGCGCTACACCAGCAATACCTCCTCCAGCAGCAGCTCCTCGAGGCACAGCACCGCCGGCTCATGCCCCACCCCAGGTAAGGAGGGTCGTACTCTTCCTGGAGGGTGCTGAGGAGCTACATCAGCCCTACTTCACCTGCAAAACCCCAGCAGCGCTGGTGGTGTTGGGTTTTCTTCACGAGCCCGTCTGTGTGCCCTGAAAATCCGTCCACCAGAAGGGTGGGCTGCAGGGCAGGTGACACCTGAAGGGGTACCTTTCCCATGGGTTTACCCTACTGTGCTCATCTACCATGTACCTTTCCCATGGGCATCCCTACTGTCCTCATCCAGTGTGTCCCAAGGTCGCCTACTGTTGTCACTTGCTGGAGAATCATGATGGTGTTGCAGTGAACCTGGTCCTGCATGGCAGAGAGTGACAGACTGTGAGCGTGGGCTACATCCTTGTGGCTGCTGGTTCAAAATATTGCAAGAGGTTGTATCCACCTCTCTCCCCAGGTTTTACACGTGGACATCTTGCCCCTCTAGGTCTAGGTAGCCTTTCCATCTCTATGAGGGAATGATGCTGTTGACCTGCAGCATGTTCTGTCACTAAAAGCATCCTAAATACAGACTGGGTTGATGAATGCAGAGAGAATTACTGTAATTCAGCAGAGGTGGAAATGGATGTCTGGCTTTATCCTGATTGTGTTTCTTGAGAGAGGAGTGCTTCTTTTGTAAACACATGGAAGCTGTTTGTGGGTTGTACCCACAGATCAAGAATCAGAGGATGAATCTTTGCAATAATGCTTCATTTGGAAAGAATGATACAGATAGAAAAACCTTTCTTTCCATACCCTTTCTGTTTTAAAATTGTGTGTTCTTCTCATGGTTTTGTTTTGCATAAGCTGGATTTTAGGTAGATTTAATGATTAGATAATAATTGGGTAGCAAGTATGTTCAAAGCTGAGGCACCGATGATACAAGTGTTTATCTTTTAGTCATAAGCTGAATTCAAATTAAAGCACAGAGCACAATTCCACACAGATTCTGCTTTGGTAAATGCTGTCAGTGTTTTATTTGTGAGTGGGCTGTGGAAAAAAGCAGGAACCTCTTACTCAGGCCCACAGCTTGTCTCTGAAAGCACAGCTGCATCAGAGGAGGGTGTCAGAACCCTTACAGATGTGGGGCAGGATGCCCCAGTAATGGGAATATGGGTCTTGCCTTTGACAGTGAGCTCTCTGAACTGTGGCTATGATGCCTAAAGGTTTGGTGTGTATTTTGCAGATTTTTTAGAATTTTAGAAGTATAGGTTTTCCGGCTCACATATTAAGTGGTGTTAGAAGTTACTAAAGTGATTCTCTCACACATTCTCAGGCTCTCTGAAGGTCATGATGTTTCTCAGAGACACCTGCAAGATACCTTGAAGTCAAAACAATAGAAGAGCCCAGAAACCCTTGGAGGTGGTCCAGGGGGCATAGCCTAGGACCCCGATGTGTGGACCACTGAGAGAGTTAGAAATGATGATTGGTTATAGATATCCAATATGTAAATTGTTAGGAAGAGTATAAAAACTGTAACCTTGCTAAGGGGATGTTCTTCGGGGATTTTCGGATGCAGAGATCCTTATTGAAACAACATGCATTTTGTAGGCCCAGCAGAGGCCCCAAAGCCTCCGAACTCCCAATAAAGCTATTATCTATCTTTCTCCATTAATGTTTTCTCTGAGTGCCTATCTTCCAGGATTTTAGGCTTCAGCTATATGAAAAGTTACCTAGCAGTTCTCTGTTCCATTTGCTCTGCTGTTTTTCTGGAAATTTGTTTTGTGATGGCTGCTGTGGTAAGTGGGGACTCAGCAGGGAGAGAAGGGTACGAGTCTATCTGTAATACAAACCCTGCTTGTGCATTTGCCTTGTCTCTTGCTAAAAGTGGACATCGATCAAGCAGCACATCCTCTTCCCCTGAGTGGTTCAAATAAGCAATAACCACGAGACTCAAATCCCTAGGAAAACCTTGTATTTTCTGCCGCTTTCTTCTCCCTGCCTGCAACAGCAGCAGAGCTAAGGGAGAAGGAGCTGGATCCCAGCCTGGCCTGTCCATCAGCCAGAGAAATGCTGGCAAAGGCCAGCGAGAGTAAATTCTGCTTTCAGTCACTCCTGAGTAATCCAGTTATGAATGAGGTTCCCCAGGAGTTTATGGACTGCATGGGGAGATGAGACAACCTGCAGCTTCTTTATGATGACGGATCACGGCTGAAGCAGGGACACCTTTTATCTTGTGCGTTGTTTATGGGGCTGACTGTGGAGAGAAAGAAAACAGTGCAAACAGCACGAAGCTGCTGAGGAAGAAGTTGTTTGATTTCCCCATTTTTTTTGCCTCCGTGCTGCCACCAAATAGCATCTCCTGTGAACTGAGCACATGTGGCTGCCAAAGGATGTGAGAGTGGATGTCCGTGGTCACTGTGAGAAGTGACACGGCCCTGGGTTCCTCTTCCCATCCACCCTGACACCTGCCTGGGCTCTTTTCTCTTGGACACTAGGGTTTTCCCATGGGTTATTGGCAGGAGCTGTGCATCCCAGTGCCCACCCGTGCCTGACCCTGTCGCTGTTCTCCTCCCCACAGGCGGGCTCAAGAGCGCATGTCTGTCCAGCCTCACCGCCTGCACCCCAGCTTCGACTTCAGCCACCAACTGCAGACTCCACAACCCATGGGGCCCCAGCCCAGGTATTTAGCAGAAGGCACGGACTGGTAAGTGATCCACGTTTCACCAGTGCATCAAGTGAGGTGTTTAAAAAGCCCTGGGAATGCTGCAGGGGTTGGGGAATGCTGTCAGGGATCAATGCTTTCGTGAAAGCCAATGGGTCAGCTCAACAGCTGCGGTGTGGGGAACATGCAGTGGGAAAACTCACCACTGAGAGGGCCATAAGTGTGTGATAAAGCCTCCAGGCATATGAATATATAGGATTATAGAATCATTTGGGATTGAAAAACCCTCTAAGAACATCAAATCCAACCATCCCCTCAGCACTGTGAAGTCCATCACTAGCCCATGTCCCCAGGTGCCACATCCACATGGCTTTTAAAATCCCTCCAGGGATGGTGATTCCACTGCCACTGCCCTGGGCAGTCTCTGCCAGAGCTTGGCAGCTCCTGGGGTGAAGGAATTGTTCCTAACATCCAGTCTAAACATTCCCTTGTCCAACTTGAGACCATTTCCTCTTGTCCTGTCCTTTGTTCTCTGGAAGCAGAGCTCGACCCCCATGTGGCTCCATCTTCCTCTCAGGGACTTGCAGAGAGCAAGAAGGTCCTCCCTGAGCCTCCTTTTCTCTAGGATGAGCCCCCCACAGCTCCCTCAGCCTCTCCTGGTACTCCAGCCCCTTCCCCAGCTCCATTCCTTTCCCTGGACACACTCTATTTTTATTGTCAATAACTCTTCACCTACAGATGTAGAGAGCAGACAAGCATCAATCTTCCCCAGTGGCATTTCCTGCTGCAGGGAACAGACAGGGTCTTTTTCCCATAGACAACTCTCTCTGCCTGAACTAGACCTTCTGCTGTCCTTCAGGCACCCAAGAAACAGTGGTCATAACTTCTTCTGTGGAATCAATTATGGAGCACCATGTTGCTCTGCCATGCAGGGTGATACGAATCAAGATTTGTTAATCATTCTCCCACTCCAGTGTTTTAATATCCTGGAAAAGCTTTGCAGGGAATTGATCATTTCAATTTCAGGGCAGGTTTTGAGCTCTCAAACAGTTAATAATGTATAGTGCCCTACTTGATAGAATGAGAAAATAAAAACATATTTCTGAGTAGCTGCATGTAAGCTGAACAAAGTCCATTCTGTGCACTGAATGGAAAAAATAGAATGTGAACTTGTAATTAGAGACAATCGCTATGTATTTGCACAAGGGGCCCAAAATAAAATGGCATAGGAAATCTTAATGATGGCATTTTCTAACATCTGAATGCTTCACTCCACAAATGAAAAATTCTTTCAGCACAGAGTGAGTTTTTTCCCCTTTAGTGCAATAAATACATAGCCTAAAATATGACCAACTTCTTCTGCCATTTTCTTCTCAGGTGTTCCCATTACTGGCATCCCAGTGGGCTGATTGTAGCCAGGATGGCACGGTTCTGCTCAGTTTGCAAAGCAGTTCATGTACCATCTGGATAGAGCCATTCTTTCTGCGTCTCTTTCAGTGCAGAGTGTTTAATTATAATCATTAGAAGAATCTGATAAAGCATCACTTTATGTTCCTTCCTCCTCCCTCTGTTTCCCTGCTGTGTTGCTCCTTAACCTTATGAAACCTAAGGAGTGGGAATGACAGAAATCATACACTGTGTGTATGTTTGGGTGACTCATTTTCCTTCAGGGAATACATACAGTTTTGCCCAGAGACAGATATAAAAACTCCCCTCTAATGTGTTACCCCTGGATGAGCCACAGCAGCATTTCTCAGAAACAGGAGGTGGTGGGCATTGTCGCAGGAAGCGGAGATGGAAGGAAGATCTGAAGGGGATCAGTCATCCTAGAGAGCCCAACCTCAATTAAAATCTTCGAGCGAAGAATAAATAAACTCCCTCAATTAAAATCTTCGAGCGAAGGATAAATAAACTCCCATTTAGTTCCTTAAATCATCTCCTGCACACGCACATAGTGACGACCATCCAACCTGTTATCTAAAGTCTTATCCATCACTTTTGATTGTTGGCAGCCCATATACCATAAGCATCACGGCTCTTGAACTTCTCATCTGAGCGTCAAGATGCTGTACAATCATTCATGTAGCACAGGCTAGAAAATAAGAGTTATTTCTTGTTTTCTTCAGCTAATGTAGTCTGCTTAGTCACCCCCAGAACTTAGGAAAGCACTAAAGTTCCAAGAAGTTTTCTCTTTTGGACCCTTCTGTAGGCCCACACCATCACTGCAGGAATGTCAGCCTCTGATTTTAAGTCTCTAGATGCACAAACAGTTCAGCAGTACTATTGTTGCAATTACTTGTGCAAGTTAATAATGGCTATTCACCTTTGAGAGATCTCTTCAGTCCTTGATTTCAAAGCACTCCATGGATTACCACACCTATTTTGTAGACAGGGAATATGGGAAGTGGTCAAGGTCATGCATCAAGAAAGTGACAGGGCTGGGAATGGACCCAAAGCCTCCTGATTTCCAGCTGAACTTTCCCTCCATGTAAAACAGTCTTAAACCATTGGATAAATAACCAAAATCATGACACGGGAGCTGGAAAGTGCCCAGTCCTGTGGATTCTTACCTTGGTTGTGCTCCTGCCAGTTGCCTGCTGTGTTTTATCCTCTGCCAGGTTTTGTCTGTCTGGCACAGGGCTAGCAAAGGTAGTCCCTCTCCTGGCCTCAACTTGGAATCATAGAATATCCTGAGCTGGAAGGGACCCACAAGGACCATCAAGTCCAGCTTGGTGCAGGGTGTTTTATTAGGGGACTCTAGAGCACTGGTGCTGCTGCCTGGTGCACAGGCTGTTCTGGAAGAAGGATTTCTGCATTTACTATCTCTTCACATCCCCTACCTTCTGCTGGGTGCAAGCAGTTTCTCAGCTGCTGGAGGATATGTCTGGGTTGCTCCTAACAAGCCGTGGTGCACACTGCTGCCATCCTCCACACAGGGGAGGGGAAGTTCGAGGCTGAGATGGGAAGCCACCCCTGTGCTCTAATTAGCTTTGCTTTGGCAAATGTGAACACAATGGTTATTAGAGCACTGGATTTTGTAATTATGATAAAGCGAACGAGGTTCAAAGAACTCGTTTGCTGAGAGACTCTTTGGCTGGAGAGAATAGGGATCAGCTAATTGGATTACAGATGGAGATGCTGCCCTAGGTCTCCTCCTACCCCCTCCATGCGGCGTGGTGATGGGTTTTCAATTTATCTCTGTGTGATGGATTGGGCAGAGCTGTGACATTTGGTGGGATCTTGGTCATGCCAAGTCCTGGGATTGAGCTGGGCTATTTTTCTGGAGGATAAAAGTGCTCAGATTGTCCAGGTTGAGCTCCACCTCTGCTTGCCTGAGCCAGGCTGTGTTCAGGCCAGTGAGACCATCAGGGATGTCCTACTCCGTTGGTATTGGCCTACTAGTTGTGTGACACACTTTCCTACAGCAGTCCCATCCAGACACTGCTGAAAACCTTTATGTTTTCTGCATGAATTGCCACTCTGGGGTTCACAGAACCACACAATCACAGAATGGTTTGGGTTGGAAGGGACTTCAAAGATCATCAAGTTCCACACTCCTGCCATGGGCAGGAACACCTTCCACTAGACCAAGTTGTTCCAAACTTCATCCAACCTGGCCTTGGACACTTCCAGGGATGGGACAACCACAGTTTCTCTAGGCAAACTGTGCCAGGGCCTGCCCACCCTCACTCCTTGCACCCTCACCACCTTAAGGCTGGACTCAGTCTGCTTTGACTCCCCACATTCTACCATGGCCTGGGCTGGGAGCCCTCCAAGGACAGCACAGGCACATCAAAAAACCCCTGGACAGTGCCTAGATAGATCCCAAAAACTAGCCAGAATGGTTCATTGGTGTGTCCCTTGACTAATTACATATATTCCTGCAAAATATTAAAGGCAAACTGTAATAGTGGCAGCACAGGGAGGATCTGGTCTGACCAAGGTTGGGTTACAGAGTCTGGATATGATTTTGGGCCACCAAAATGCTCTTGCTCTGAAATTAGCAGACTGCATCTGTGCAGCTCTTGACCCTGACTAACACAAAGGCTGACTGGCATAAAACCAACCCCTCACTCCTTCGTGCTGGCCTGGTGGGTGATTGCCCAAATTGGAGGAAACTCCCTTCCAAGCAGTAGCATCTCCCCAGGCTGACAGCAGCCCAGAGCTCAGCAGGGAGGGTGCTCTGTGAGCACGCTCTGGTTCGCTGTAGTCCATGAATAAATCCTTGCATTCGAAGCCATATTTTCATCCTCGTACCTGCAGGGACCTCAGTGTCGATGCGGGACTGACTCACGCCCAGTTCCAGGTCCGTCCAGTCCCTCAGCCGTACCAGCATTACTTAGCTACGCCTCGGATGCACCATTTCCCCAGAAGCACATCCTCAACGCAGATGGTAAGTGAAACGCTTTCACTGAGAAATGTTTCATGCATTGTCTGCCAGAAGGCAGTCAAAATAAAGGCTGCTATCTTTCTATCACCTGTCTTCTGCAAATCCCACTTATCTCCGGCCGTGGGAGGGAGTGTCTGAAAGGATAATGTTGCATCACTGCACTGGATTAGAGAAAGAAAAGAAAAGCTCGGCTGTTCTGGAAGGATTTGGTCTGTCGTGTGCAGCACCACAGTTCACAAGCTGGTCTGCAAAACCTGGGCAGGATGTGAGAGACTCAACAGTTATTATTAATAATATTATTAATACTGGAACAAACTGTGGGCTCACAGGAGTTTATCTGTGTAGAAAGATGGGCAGTGTGTGACCCCTGAGGACCACCCCTCATCCTGTCGTTACTCTACACCAGCTTTGGTGACACCTGTAAAGGTTTTGCATGACCACTTGCACAGTGGGAGTGGGTTTGATGAGAGGACAGGCTGACTGGGATCGTTTGTTACCCACACTTCTAGCAGGGTGCTGTGTTTGGAGCTGAGCCATGCCAAGCACTGCTAATCCTTAAAGCATCCTCAGGAATCCCACAAGAGTGTTTTTGCAGACCCTCTGACTTGTGTACTACAGTGAGTCTTAAAAAAAAAAAATCAAAGCTTGGATGAAGACAAATCCACCCATTTAAATAAAATGAAATTTCTTTTAAAACTAAGCCGTGCTGAGAGTTTGGAACTGCAACATTATGGATGCTACAGGAATTATTATAACAGATACTCTATTCAGAAGAAATGCATGTTAGATAATTCATAGAAGGTCTATTTAATAAAACCTCATGTT
>JAWWMO010000096.1:68490517-68506725 GCA_035047845.1 Dendrocincla fuliginosa
AATATTTTTTCATAGATTCCTTATTTTGGTGCCTGATTAATACATTGCAGAGGGGGAATAAAGAGGTCAAACTTTCCCACCCTTGGGGTGGTGAAAGAAGAGAAAAAGCAAAATCCTGTTTACAGTCAGAAGGTTTTGCGCTCTTTGCCTCAGCCGCGTGTGCTTCTTTCCCTTGCATTTACAGTGTGTTGCAAATTTAGAGAAGCTTATAAAAAATAAAAATTGGGGATAAAATGAACGAAGCAATAGGGGGAAGCTTCGTTCCTGCTTGTCTGCTGGTGCTGGACACTTTCTGTAGGGGCATAATATTGGGCTAGATGCTGTTTCTTTGCTTTCTGTATCTTTAACAAAGTAGCTTGTCATATCAAAATCCAAGGAAGATCTCTCTATATGATTGCTATTGTCCGTGATGCTTTCTCCTGTGAGCTGTGTGACTGGTTGGCTTCACCAGCACTGCTCCAAAATGATGGTTACTGGAGTCGGTGCCTATATCTGTGCTTTGGGGTGTAATAACACCAGAGGGGTGCCGAGAGGTGTGAAGTGTCGACTCTTCTTCCAGGCAAAAGCATCTCTGATAACAGGACGGAAGAAAACTCGATGCTCACGAGGCACTGCTGAGACCATGAGCAGTGGGAGGGGAAGGGAGGTTGGAAGTGGGGTTGCTGCTTTTTGGGGGTTTGGTGCTGGGTTGTGACCTGCCTCAAAGCACGTGTACCCGCACCCACGTGAGCTTGTGTACATGTTTCAGGCCGTATCCACATGGAGCAATCAGTGGTTGTTAAAATGCAACTTAATCACATTAACACTCAAAACAGAATTAAGAGGTAATACCCGAAGGAGTGAGCTGTTGTGATCCACGCTTCCCATGAAAAAACCACCTCAGTACATCAACCACAGGGACTGAGTGGAAAACACTCCACAAAACCGACATTCACAACCAAAACACTTTTTCTTTTCCTTTTTTTTTTTATTTGTTTTGTTTGGTTTTTATTTTTTTTCATACTAGGGGAGCAAAAGAGCTGCAGAGGAGCAGCAGGGGAATTAGTCAGGAACATTATGTATTGAAAATTCTGATGTGGTGGGAATGATTTCTGGCTCCCCTGAGCATCCGTTTCGCTGGAGCCAGCTGATGCTCTCCAAGCAGAATCAGTCATAAGCTACCATCTGAGAAATTGGAAGATTCCCATGAGCTCTGACTGGAAAACACCAACCTTAGAGGCACCACAGAGATTTTCATTTTTTTTTCCCCATGGGAGAGGGGAGAGAAAGAGGGAATCCTCATGGGCACGAGGGTGCAGGAGCCTCTCTCTTCGCATGCCAATACAAGTAGGAGGGAAGGAATGAGGACAGCTGGTGACATATAGGGAAAATGTAGGGAAGAAATTCTTGGTTGTGAGGGTGGTGGGTGCCTGGCACAGGTTGTCCAGAGAAGCTGTGGCTGCTCCATCCCTGGAAACATTCAAGGTCACGTTGGACAGGGCTTGGAGCAACCTGGTCTGGTGGGAGGTGTCACTGCCTATGGCTAGGAGTTGGAACTGGATGACCTTTTAAAATCCCTTCCAACCCAAACCATTCCATGATTTTATGATGAATTTGCCACCCAACACAAGCAACAGCTTCTTAGGGGATGTGGTGGTGCCAGTCCTGATGCCCACGGGTCAAGGAGTGGTCCATCCTTGGGGCTGGCTCCAGCAGCAGCAGATTAAAGCAGCATTACTAATAATACTATTTTATACAAGGCTTTGATGGTAAAATACACTGTAAGGAGGTCTGGTCTGTTCTGGGGGTAAAGCAGGGAGAGGAACAGAGTGATTGGGACTCCAACTGGGTGGGGAGAGAATGAAGAATGCTTCTGAACTGCGTGTTTTCTTAAAGCCTATGAGAAAGTGTTATTATTTGCCTAATAAACAAGCACAGTTTTTAAAAAAAAATTGAACAAACTAACAAAAAACCCACCAATCTTTGGTGAAGAAAAGCACCAAACTCCCATGGTCTCATGTGAGTGACTGATCCCAAGGTGTGTGCGAATTTAAAGCATCTGGAGTTGTATTGGTGTGTCAGGTTCCTTTGCATTTAAATAATTTGTACAAGTAGGTTGCGACAATAGGATGAATTTTAAAAAAAAACAAAACAAAACAAACAACAACAAAAAAAATCTCTAGAAAAAAAACATTGATAGTTTACAGGGTTTTGTGAGTTTAAATGCCTTATATTTAACAATCATAATTTATGACTAACTTGTAGATATTGTGGGTTCTTATTTAATTATTTTTATAGGTTTTTTTTGCATTTTTAATTATAATTTATTTATTTAGAAATTACTACTAATTTTTTTTATTACTCCTATTACCTCATTTTTGCATTGTTTCTGGGAATGGAATGCTTTGCATGCATCGGTACTTAAAAAAAAATTAAACAGGGGATGTGGGGTAATGCTTATCTTGTCAAAAACAAAAAAAGAGAAAAAAATCAGGGTGTGTGATTACAAACTGTATTACTGTGGTGCTGTTACCTTGGATACATTCCATAAAAATGCAAACCTTTGATTCTGTATGCTGTGACATAGTGGAAAACTGCAATATAGTGACTGTGTTTAGCACATATATATGAATATTATTTGCACTCATAATCAAACTCTGGTGATCCTTTCGCTTGCACTCTTGCACATTGAAGGTGGTTAATGATGCTCTGCAAAACCAAAATATTTTGGTTGGTTCCTGGCCCTGTCCCCAACGCCGCTGGTGATGCTGCTGCTCTTGCTGCATGTGTGACCCTGCAGTGACACCGAGCAGGACCCCACTGCAAGGCTGTGCCTGGGACAATGCATTGTGCTCCTTAGTGCAAGGCTCTGCAAGCTGCTTGAAAAGCCCAGGGAGGAAAGCCCAGGGAGGAAAGCCCAGGTGTGGTGGGCTCTGTCCAGTTTTTGGTGCCCTGTCAGTGCTCGGTTTGGCTCCTCTCACCCTCTGTCTGTGCACCCAGCTGGGGTGAAGGAGGCAAGCTCCTCCTTGAAGCTCCTCCTGAAGAGGACAGCTGGGGTGAGCTGGCAGGCAACAAAAGTGAGGATTCATTGCAGTTTTTAGGGGTTGACCTCTTTACTCAGAGACTAGTAAGGCACCTGGCACAGGTTGTCCAGAGAACATGTGGATGGCCCATCCCTAAGTGTTTAAGGCCAGATTGGATGGACCTTGGAGCAACCTGGGACAGTGGGAGGTGTCCCTGCCCATGGCAGGGGCTGGAACGAGATGAGCTTTAATGTCCCTTCCAGCCCAAACCATTCTGGAATTCTGTGATGCCATGTCTAGCTGAGGGGTGCTGGGATGGGCACAGGATCGACTTGGCACTCCTTTGCAATGCCTGTCATGAGCATTTGCTGTATCCCATCTCTGAGATATGCATGCAAGCAGAAGCCCTAAATGCTGATCTTCTTGGCCAGTTCGTTCCAACCCTTTTGTCAAAGGGGAAACCTCCGTTTAGAGCTTTTTACTCCACTGTAGAGCTGGGACCTGCACCAGAGACCCTGAGAAGACAGTCAGCCCCAAAATGACATGGCCAAGCATCCATATCCACATCCTGCCATGGCCACGCTGCTCTTGCAATGCACTGCCCTTTCCCAAAGGCTCCTTAATATCAAGTGTTCCAGCTTTGCAAGAAGGTGAGAGTACCTTTGATAACATTCTAAGCTTTAAGCCATAACCACACTTGGTCAGTGCAGACACTCAGCCTTGAATGAACAGTAGTGGGGTTGATGCATGTGCTCAGCCAGTAGCCACACAAACCCACCCCAAAAGGCTTTGGATGCAATTCTGTTTTGGGTTAGAAAGGCACAAAATCACTGTACCTTAATTTTTTTCTCTCTGTCCCTTCAGGGTGCTGCTCTGCTTTGTTGACTTTGCCTTACCCCAAGTTTTAAACCTGTCTGTGTTTTTTACCTTGCTGCTCTGTAACACTCCTCCCCTGTAGCCTGGAGCTGTGATTTTGAGCTGTGTGGGGACAGGGGGGTTCATTGTTGTCCCCCCCAAAGTCACTGTAAAAGGGATAAGTAAAACATGGAGCGAGCAAACAAAACCCATCCCCTTTAATGGGCTGGGCAGGTAAAAGGATCACCCACATTTTTGTATTCCTACTGCTGTTCTGTTGTGCTGTGCAACATTTTGGTACATAGACTATTTTATAGAAAAAAGCTAGAAAAATATTTATTATTAATATTAAAGCAATAGTGCATTGAAGAAATGGAAAGACATTAGAAATTGTGTAAATGCTTAGATTCACTTTTGGTGGATTTTTTGTACTTTATTTATAACTAATAAAACAAACTGCATTGCTAACTATAAACCTGTGCCACGCAGAAGCAACCTGGCAGGGTGATCACTTGGTCTTTATTTACTGCTCATATCTGGTTTCTTTGGGTCGGAGTAAATTCTTCTTCCACTGCTTATGCCTTTGCACTTTGATGTGCAAAAGAACCCCCATTGCTGAGGTATTAAGTACTCTGCCCATCTGTTTTGCAGAGGTTGTTGAGCTCCATGGCAGAGGTGAGGTGAGGCTCTCCACACTGAGCACAGCACTATGAGTGATGTCCTGTGGCACCAGTTTAGTGATCAGGTGCCAAAATAATTTTCTAGAATTTCAGAAAAATGCCTGTTAAAAAGAGATTTCTCCTCTAAACACATCCCACGGTGCCTGTAGGGTATCTCTAGCAAGTCCTGCAGACATATCAAAAGTTTCTCCATCCTCCTGGTGGAGAAGCATCTCCTTCTGTGTGGGTCTCCTGTGTATTAACTAAGGGAGGAGAAACTAATTGGAAGAAAAAGAATACTCCAAATGGATACCAATACATTTGAGGGTGTTTTCAATTCTTTTATTACCTGTTGGAGAATCCAATAGGTCATACACCCGTTTTTGCATCCTGCACAGTTCATTTCACAGATCCTCTTGTGCTTTTATTGTCTCCCACAATGAATGGTGCCAGTCTCTATTCCTGCCCACTCTTGATTCAGCTGTTCCTCCTGAAAAGCTGAGACCAGTTCCCAGCTTTGACTATGTGATTATGCTAAATAAGCCTTGGAGACAGGTGCCTGCTGATCACAGAGGTTTGGTTCCTGTAGCCAAAGCGAATTTCCAGCTCCTCCAGCACCCAGCAAAAGCTGCATAAGGGCTGAACCACGGTCAGGCAATGCAAAGCTCTAGTTACAGGAAGGCTTTAGAAATTCAGAAAACAGGCTAAAAATTACCTGCTGGTCTGCCTGGGGAAAATCTCACTTTGTCACTGAGATTTTGCTGATGTCCTTCGGAAGGGTGACTGCGCTGCGAGAGCTGCTGGAGACAGCAATTGTTTTTGTTTCAAAACTGGAGCAGCAAACACGCCACTGCGATCTGATAACAGCCCCTGCTGAGCACAGCAAGCAGCTACCAGTGCCTGTGCTGGGGAGGGAGAGGGGCTGTGCCCATCAAGGTGTGACAACGTGGACCGAGATACAACATCTTTATTCACTGTGAGCATCTGCTCTCACAGCAGCTGCCCAGGGTTGGGAAGCTTACCCCTTATTTGTGTTTTGTAGTACCTAAATCTGCAGCTGACTCACAGGTAGCAGCTCAGAGCCGTGCGTCCCCATTAATAAATATATTTATTCTTTATTGTTTTTTTTTTTGTTTGGTTGGTTGGTTTTAGCTCTTTTCAATATTAAAATGGACCTCTACACATAAGGATGGGGCAGGGAAGATTATAAAATGTTCTCTAAATACAGAGTATAAGATACTTCACATCCCTCAGTCGTTCTGCCTTGGTGAATGTAAGGTTGGTGTAGGTATAAGATGCTATGAAAAATGTTTAACAACAATTTCATAGGGATTTGCAAATAATTCTCTGTGTCCTGCAGCAAGAAGCAACCCGTCCTTCAGCATGCAACACTGCAAAGGGCTCCTTGTTTATACTTGTTTTCACTGGCAGCATCCAAATGCTTAATAAACATAAATTTAATAAACACAGAGCTTCATCAGACTTCCAAAATGATGGAGAACACAGAGACAATGCGACAGCCTGGTTTTTAAGACTCACACTGATTGCCACCATCCTTGTCCTTTGCTCTTGTTCCCACCTGCATTAATGTTTTTTTGTATGAATGTTTTTTGTATGAATGTTTGTGCATTAAAGCCCTACCAATGAAAAGATAAATAGATAAAAAATAGGAGAGGTTGGTGGTGGGAGCAGGAGCTGTGCATCTGCCCCACAGGCAGAGATTGCCTGAGCCCTGCAAGAGGCACAGGACTAGGAAAATTTTGGCTTTTCTCCTCCCTGGTTCTCCACTTGACCAAGCATATGTTGAATTTAGCAGCTTAATGCAAATCCAGCCCTTGGAAATACTCGGCTCTTGCCTTATTACTTCTGAAGCCTTAGCTGTTGTAGCAACAGAAGGATTCCCCAGAGCCAGGGTGGAGTTGAGCTTTCCACTAACTCCGCCTGTTTGAAGTCTTTAGAAGAAAAATGTGGAGCTGTTTCATGTGCTGCCACGGTTGCCTTCCTGGGAGGCACTGGGGTTCCTGACCCACTCTCAGCAAACTCTCCCTTGGCCCTTTTCAGGGCATCTTTGCCTGGAGCTTCTGTGTTGGATGTGCCTGTTCAGGGATGGCAGGTGGTTTTCCTGGCAACCCAGGTACTGCAATCCCATCTCCCACCTACACAGTGATTTGGTGACTCCAAAGATGTTCATCCCTACTTCAGCAGGATTTCAATCCATAGTTCTAGCTACATGAGTCCTCCCACATGTGACCGCATCTCATATGCAAGGTAAGGATCTATATTTGCTCCTTGCCCCAGGAAGGGATGGGGTGTGGGTCAGAAGCTGCCTCACTGCTCCCAAGGGCTGGAATCATAGAATCATCATAGAACCAGAATGGTTTGGGCTGAAATGGACCTTAAAATCCAGTTCCACCACCCCTCCCATATGGAGGGACACCTTCCACTAGAAGAACAGGTTGCTCCAAACCCCTTCCAGCCTGGCCCTGAACACTTCCATGGAAGCACGTGTCAGTGTAATGAATTTGCTCAGGGGACAGCAGGGATTAAGCTGCTGCAGTGATGCTCTAAGACCACCTTTCCCACACCTATGTACCAAGTGGGGACTGAATGGAGCCAACTGGAAATGCTGGGACTGCAGCATTTTAATGGGGCAAACTCCCGTTTCACTGCAGCACACATTTGTCTAAAACCAAACCTAGGCCAAACCTATTGACAGGAAGGTTATTTTTATAGCCCTGGTTAGACTGGGGTGGGTGGGAACACAGGGAAATCAAAAGCCTGACCCTAATTTTGCCTCAAACACCCACTGAGGAGCTACAGTGACACTGCACAAGGTCAGCACAACCAGATGCCCCTGACTCCACTCATGGGACACCCTGGATATCCAGGGAACCCGAGCCCCATTCCTACAGGGTCCCAGGGATGCAATACCCCTGCTGACCCCAGCACTCACCTTCAGCCTTCCTGAGGTTTGTTCTGCTCCTCCTGTAAGCTCCCAGCCTCTTGCTCAGAGCTTGGCAGCACCAGCCTGCAATGAGGAGGGAGAACACAGCCAGTGAAGGCTGCTATTATTATTCCTCTCAGCAAGTAGTTGATCACTGATGAGGTTGATTACTGGGCTCATTTAAGCAACTTGCTCTGCTCCAAAACCATCAGTTACCATAAAGGTTCCTAAAATGAATTAGTCTGAGCTATTATTTGTGAGCTGGCACAGGCAGCCACGAATAATCTCAAGTCTCTTCAGTGGTGCCTGCCGTGGAAAATAGAAATGCAGAACTTCCCTGGAAGGGCTTTGGTGGGATGCAGCAGCTTTCAAATATCTGTGAGCAGTTAACAGCACCTGCAAAATGCCTGTAACTCCTGTCTCAGCATCACCAGCCTTTGCTGGGACCTTCTTTGTCCATGAGCAGGCAGGGACTCAGCAGAGGGGTGGTCCTTCCTCGTGGCCCAGCAGATCCAGGTCATGCCCCAGCAGAAGTATCACCCCACACCCAGGGACTGGTGGGGTGGATGGGCTTGGTGGGTTTAACCCGCTCGATGCATTAGATCCCTATTCATACAAAAGTGTTTGTTTAAAACCAGCTTCTGGAAGGGGAATGTCCTCTCCATGAATGTAGCAGGAAGAAGGTTTTCTCATGGCAGCTCAGACACCTCCTTTTCTCCTCCAAGGGATATGTCCTGCTGATTTGCTTCTTGGGGAGGGAGAGGGCTCCAGAAGTAATGATTTATGAACAGGTTTTTTTCTGTTGGTACCTATAGAAATGTGAGTGCCTGGGAAGAGCTCATCAAGAGGAGCACTAATCTGTTATTGCCTCCAGAAAAAGGAAAAAACGTAATAAAGAAAATGAATGGCAGCTGCTCTGAAATGGAGCTGGTATTCAGGCCATATAGGGTAGGATTATCCTGAGTCAGCTTTGAATATAGTTAGCACAGCTTCCTTGCTGTGGAATTGATTATGTGGAAGGTCTTCAGCTCCAGCTGCCATAACCATAGGTCTCGGCTCCTGGAAGACTGGAAGGAATTCAGCTGGGCAACCTGGGGGGAAAAAGCCCCTGTTTGGAAAACACCACTCAGATCTCAGCTCTTGATACCTGGCTGGGTGGATGGAGGTCCTCCCCAACCTCCCTGTGGGAAGTCCTGCTGTGTCTGCTGCTTCTGATGCAGTGCCTTCTGGGGATGTGCATGTGTGTGCATGGACATGCAGACTTTACATTAGTTGCCACTAATGAGAAAAACTGGGATCTCCAATCTCAACTTTCTTAAAGAAAGTGACTCTTCTCTCAGCCTCTTTACTCATCTAAAAGTGGAGCTAGCTCATCAGTGGTGTGGGTTAGTGGATTCTCCCAGCCATGGCAGGGCACAGCACTGAGACCAGAAGCATCTGAGCTGGTAAAGAACAGTTTGTTGTGGCTCTTAATCATAAGAAAGCAACAAATGTATTTATTTGATTTTCAATTTTATATGCACATTAAAAAAAAAAAAAGCAGTAATAGTTTTACAAAATATTAACCCAGGAAGCACATCTTGCTACTAAAAATCTCTCAATATACAAAAGGCAGTGTTTTAAAAAGTAAAATGCAATACAAAACAGTACAATGGGAGGAAAATATGCACATGGAAAGGGCTGAATCCCTCTTGCAGCCCTGCCCTTCTCAGTACCTAGGGAAAAGCTCCCTCCAGATTAACCCATCACCCCGGTTTTCATCCAGCCACTTCCCACAGGGAAATATGGTGGTCACACCAGTGGCCGAGTTGGTGATCTCCACCCGCTCCACCAGCCAGCCCGGTGCCAGACCACTGTTGTCATGCTCAATCCGGACCTTTTTGAGCTCCCCCATGTCCAGCGTTTCCAGGTAAAACCTGTTGGTTTTGCCTCTTTCAAAGAGGTTCCTGAACTTCTGCTTCAGCGCCCGCTTTCCCGAGTCCCCGTTCAGCCCATAGATGGTGATGAACACGTTGGCATCGGTACCCGCGCCCTTCTCAAAGCCTGTGACCACGATGGTCTCGTATTTGACTGGCACCAAGCTCCGAGCTTTGCTGGCAAAGCTCTCAGTGACCTTGGCACACTCAAAGACTTTGTAGTCTCGTCTCTTGTATCGCAGGGGGATTTTCGAGTTGCACCTGAAAAAGTACCTGCCAGGGGTGAAAATCAGTGGCATGTCAGTGGTATAGATGGCCACTTTATGGGGCAAATGTTATAGAATCACAGAACTGTTTAGGGTGGAAAAGATCTCTAAGATCATTGAGTCCAAGTGTTAACTCAGCACTGCCAAGGCCACCACTGACCCATGTCCCCACGTGCCACATCCACAGGGCTTTTAAACCCCTCCAGGGATGGGGACTCCACCACTACCCTGGACAGCTGTGCCAGGGATAGACAACTTTTTCCACAATGGAATTTTCCCTAAGATCCAATCTAAACCTCCCCTGCCACCACATTTTCACTCATCCTATCACCTGTTCCCTGGGAGGAGAACTCAACCCCGCTGTGTCCCGGCTCCTGCCAGGATGTTGCAGAGCCAGAAGGTCCCCCCTGAGCCTCCTTTTCTCCAGGCTGAGCCCCCCCAGCTCCCTCAGCCGCTCCTGCTGCTCCAGCCCCTTCCCCAGCCCCGTCCCCTTCCCTGCACTCGCTCCAGCCCCTCAGGGTCTCTGCTGTCTGAGGGTCCCAGAGCTGCCCCCAGGGCTGGAGGTGCCTCAGCAGTGCCAGCACAGGGACGGGCACTGCCCTGGGCTGGGACACACCATGGCTGGCACAAGCATGGAGCGAGCAAGTTATGGACTGGACGTTCTGCTAAACTGCCCAATATTAGTGCTTTTCCATACGTGGAGCACTAGAATTTATCTCTAGAAACAGCCACGATGGAACATTTCAACTGAAACTGGAAAACCTGGCATCTCCTTACACAGATACCCTGTACATGGGAAGGATTAGTGTGGGGCTGTTGTCATCTCTTTTGCCTGTGCAGTGGCATGTTTAATTACACACTCACTGAGGCAGGATGAGCCGTCAGCTCCTCAGCTAACGCAGGAAAAAGGGGCAGAAAAAAAGGAAGGCGTAAATATAGAGGAGGTTTAAATCTACCCTTTCCTTTCTAGATCACCCATCTCATCCTTAGCAGGGAAAAAAAGAAATCGTGGAACACAGAAATGATAGGTACCAGATGCTGAAAGCCCTTGTCTCTGCAGTGCTGCCTCTGGTGATGTGCAGGGAGCACAGAGCACATCCATAAATTACCTCGTACCTGGCTCCTGGCCAGGGGCTGGAGCACTCTGCTTTTAATGATGTATTTCTTTCCCAGTGATGCAGATGAGTTCCAAATGAGCTTTTCCCCCTTCCCCCGCCTTCACCAAACTGCAGCAAGTCTTCCTGAATGGAGTGTTGCAGCATGTATGTGTGTAAAATAAACACCTGGAGGAAGGGTTACTACGATCCCATCTGTCCTACGTTTCTTGAGCAGTTCCAACATTTTTGGCATTTTCTGCAGCCAACTAAAGCACTTCTTTCTCTGGAAAGAGGCTTTGTAAATGAGAAAGTCCAGGGGGAGCAAAATTTTAGGCTCAGGGACAGAAAAACTGCATGCAAGTGGGGTGGAGAGGTTGCCTGATGCTGCAGTTTTATTTCTTCAGCTGTGTACTATCTCAGTCTGGAGGTAAAATGGTGTATGCCAATCTTCACAAGGGGCAAGGAAAAAAATAAAAGTATGACCTTTCTAGCCCTGTGATTTTCAAGGAAAAGCTTTAAGTACAGCCCTTTCACACACTGAGATCTACTACTAAAGGGCAAAATCCCTGTGTAATTCAAGACTATTGCTGCAGCAATTTCGTAAGTCTTTTAATTTGGCCTTTGACTTGTCTGGGTGCTTTATTTTGATATTTAGGATGGGGAATACTTGAAGTGAGAGCTTGCTCTCATGGTGCAATCTCTCGAGTTCATCACTTGCACTGCAAACATCCCTGTGAAGTGCTGCATCTGCAGAGCTGGAGCCCTGCTTCAGTGCAAGGACAGGCTGCAGGCTTTACCCATACCTCCTGGCTGCCCTCTTTAACTTACAACAGCTTAAAAACCCCAGGGTCTTTGTGACAATGTCTTTGGCCCCTTCACAACACACTTTTTGCAGCAGTTCCATCATGCTCACAACGAGTTTAGTGCACGGATTTGATTGCACAGCTGGACTTTGAGGGTTCCAGGCTTTTCCCCACCAGGAGAAAAGAACATGTTTTAGTATGCAATTGACTGAGTTTTCATTCAGCAAATATTATTAAGGCTCTTCAGCTGGCTGATTAATTTGCTAGGAGAGACTCTTAGCTTTAAAAAGAAAAAAAACCCAACACTTCAAGGATTTCTTCTTAAACACTCAATTGTTTCAGCTGGAATGAACTCCCTGTAGTTAAACTCTTTAGCAGCCATGGAAATATCGCAAAGAAGACAAGAAATACACAATTAACATTGTGGATTGTTTTACAGAAGTACAGTTTGTTCTGCAAATGGATGATTTCCTCTGGTTGCTGCAGAGTCCCTGTGCTATCTGCTCCCTGAGCTATGAATGTTACCCCTTCCAAAGCTGGGGCTCAGACTGAAATGTGTAGGACCTGACGTGCTCAGGGCTCTTCAGATATATTCTAACTGCATGAACTGTGACCTTTTCAGTCATGTCCAGCCTTTTGAACCAGACCCGAAGGCTCTCTCATTCAAACTGGTCTGAAACAAAGGCTCAGGTTTTGTCTTCCCCTCAGCTTGTTTGTAGGAGCTCTTTCGCATGACTTAAAGACCAGTCCATGCAGACTATCCTACAAATCCCCTAAATTTCAGTCAGTCTGGAGTGTTTCCCACAATGTGAGACTCCAATGTGCCCTAGCTGCAAGATTCACCCAAGGCAACTTGATTGTAAACTTACCTGCACATGCAAAGACCCCTCTGACAACACCGAAATTGCACAGGTGAGTCAGTCAGGGATTTTCTGTACCTGACACACCAAACAACATATCCTCAACTTTCAGACTAAGGTGACACTTTCTGTTATTTCTTAAGCCTCAAATGCCCCAGAAGGACACATGCAGAGTTGCTCAGCTCCCCCACGCCCTCCTGGAGCAGCTCCCTGCAGATGAGAAGTCACTTACTTGTTGCAAAGCTCCATCTCTGTCACGATAATCTCCTGGACATGCCAGAAGACATCAGCTTTTGCAGATGACTTCTTCCCATCTTTTGGGCAGTGACCAACACAGATGGCTGCAATGTCACCAACATTCTTCGAAGAAAACTGAAATGTGTCTGTTGCTCCCCTACAGGAAACAGGGAGCAGTTTCAGTATCCTGAAGGCTGCCAGTGACTTGTTTCATATGGACATTAAGTAATTTGCACATAGCTATAGGAGATAGAGGATAAGTCCTCATTTACAGTCATTTGATTTAACCTACAATCATTCAACACAAAGTATAATTTCCATATTTAAATTTAGTATTTTCCCTGATTAGGGGTGACACTTTAAATTGTTGCCACTAGGACTTCCCAGGATAAACTTGAGCTGTTCCACATACAAAATCAATTTGCCTCATTATAGATAAAGCTAAAGAATGACTAATTTCCCCTCCAGCACTTATTCATTCATTCTTGACAGATACTGTATCTGTTACACATCTACCCACCATAGCTGTTTTAAATTTGCTAGTTCAGCCACCCTTCCTGAAGCTCAGATTGAAAATAGTTTAGGGAAACAACAGAATCACAGAATCTCAGAATGGTTTGGTTTGGAAAGGACCTTGAAGGTCATCTAGTTCCAAACCCCTGAAATAGGCAGGGATGACAGGTCTCTGTCAAACCCTTGCCTGGATCCTTATCATGTCCCCTCAGTATCTGTTGGGTTTATTTCCTTGGATTGGTCTTTCTTCCAAGGATGGACCATGCCTAATCCTTTGGAGGGGGGGTGTCTAAGCCCTCTGTAGGCACTGTCAGCTTCCTCCTGATCTTTCATATTTCACATGACACCTCAGACACTCATACTACACTCCACATCAGCTGCAATTTCACTGTCCTTTGCCAGGAAAACCTTTCCTCCCTGCCAAGCAGCAGAACAGCAGCAGCACCCAGGACTCTGATGAGGTTCCCGTCTCCTAAGGGCACTCTGTGGCCTTAAACAAAGCAGAAAGCCCATCTCACACCTGGAGCACATTGGTGCCACGTGGGAGAAGGAATATGCCCCGTGTAATGTGGATGTGCCTGCAGCTTGTCTCCTCGTGAGAGGCTGATTCCTGGCTTTCCTCACGTGGCAATGATCTCGCAGCCTCTCCCTCCAGGTTCGTCTGTGAAGTCAAATCTGAGCAGCTCTGACAACATTTAGCCTCCAACTATTATTACTTTCTCTCTGATTCCCACTGCCAGTGAGATGCTGCAAAAGGAATTAAAGCCACCCCCAGCTTCCTTCTGCTCCTCCCAGCTCAAAAACACACACACAGAGCCTCCCTGGGGGCTCTCCAGAAATCCCTTTGCATGTACTGATACAAAGGGACACACACACACACCCCCCCACACGTAACATCTGCATTTCCTTTTGCCAAATGCCTTTTTCTTATAATTTTAAAGCCTACTCTGGGGCTGCCCATCAGAAACTCAATTTTTTGTGTTCCTTTTAATCCAGGTGAAAAGCCATTGAGCTTTTTGGAGGGGGGGAAGAGAAGCATCATGGCACAAACACAGCTCTCTAAGCCATCCCGGAGAAGAAGTGACTTTTGTGGAGGACACACAATCTGTGGGGAGTTCCTCTAGCCCCCCATTCTGTTTCCTACCTTTCAAATCTCCTTTTCTTGGAGGAGTTTTCCATAAGGAATTCCTTCGAGCGGCCCATCTTTCCCTCTAGGATGATCCAGATGTTTTCCTTGGTATCTGCATCCTCTCTGTCGCTTGTTACTGTGACAATCTCATAGGCTTTAGAGCATAATTAACACGCACGTTAAACAGAAAAGGAGGAGCAGATGGCCAGCAAGATCTCTTCATTTGGCTGTCACTTTGCTTAAGAACTCCTTTCCTAATATTTATCACAGCACACAAGAAAGCACTTGCAAAATAAGGATGGAACACACTGAAATACGTGGGACTTCTGACTTCTAAGTGCTTTGGGATAGAACACATGAAAAATGTGAGTCCTGCTTGGTTAGCAAGAATAGGTGGAATCATTCTCAGAATCATAGAATACCCTGAGTTGGAAGAGGCCCACAAGGGTCATCAAAGTCCATCTTGAACAAGCTCTGTTCAGCAACCTGCTGTCCTAAGCACTCCCTTAAAACACAGTACAAATCCTCTTTGTTTATTTGTTTGTTTTTGTTTTGGTTTGTTTGTTTGTTTATTTGTTTGTTTGTTTTGTCCCATTTTTCCTAATAGAGTGAGGGTACCCATGTACCCACCAGGATGGGCTCAGATGCTGTGATGGCCTGTAATTACCCAAAAGGACCATCACAATGCTGATTTTTTGCAGTGGCAGAATGAAATCACAGTAAACTAGCATAATTATTGATTCTCCAGGACTCTCCTGAAGCAGAACACTGGTGCTGAGGTTCTTGAGATGCACTTTACATATCACTAGTGTGGTTAAATAGCTCTTGTTGCCTGACTCACTCACCACATCTGACACCAGTGTAATTGCCTTGGGTCCAGTGGGATCACCCAGAGCAGACCCAGGGCCCTGGGCTGTTAAGCTCAGCTGTCATGTTCATCTGGGATACTCGAGCCAGTAGCCCAGAACGAGTTAAGGGGGAAGCTGGAGCAATATTACTTACAGAGCTTTAAGGATGGATCTTATTTTCCACCTCAAAGACTCAAGCACATTACTCAAGCACATTACTTCTAATGAGATCAAATCCATGTGTTCTTATGGCTTATTGCTGGGTTGAACCACTGCAGATGGGCACCTCTTAGGTTTCAACCCACAATGAGATCTTTTCTTTATCTAATAAATCCCAATTTTTTTCTTTCTTTTCACTACATGAAATAATCTAACCCCTAAAATCTGCATGGGAACTCTTAGTGAAGCAGCTTGCAGGAGATGTGGTCCTAAGGCCCCTCAGCAAGTGACAAAAGACAGTTCCAAACTTACCAGTCCGTTCCTTCAGTTCCAGGATGTCATTATTGGCACAAGCCAGTTCCCTTATGAGCTGCCCATCATCTTCACCTTTAGCCAGCCAGCGATCACACTGGAAGCGAAATGTCTTGTCCATGGCAGAGTCTGTCACATCAATGTATTCCAAGTGCCAACCTGGTGCAATTCCTAGTGAAACAACAAACCAAAAATTGTTTGGTTACGTGCACATAGCTTGGGTAAGAAGGTTAGGTACCTTTCCTTGGTAGCACCATCATGATGCCAGAAATTATAGAATCATGGAATATTTTGGCTTGGAAGAGACCTTAAAGGTCTTCTAGTCCAATCCACCTGTAGTGAGCAGGGACACCATCCTGGCCTCATCCAGCCTGGCCTTGAACACCTCCAGGGATGGGGCAGCCACAGCGTCTCTGCCCAACCTGTGCCAGGACCTCACCACCTTTACTGTAAATAATTTAACCCTTATACCCAATTTAAATCCATCCTCTTTCTCAGTTTGAAGCCATTATCCCCTTCACTTCAAGCCCCTGTCCCCAGTCCCTCTCCAGCTCTCCTGGAGCCCCTTCAGGCCCTGCAAGGGGCTCTCAGGTGTCCCTGGAGCCTTC
>JAWWMO010000096.1:68527188-68540075 GCA_035047845.1 Dendrocincla fuliginosa
GGGAGGGTGGGCAGGGGCTGGCCCAGGTTGGGCAGAGAAGCTGTGGCTGCCCCTGGATCCCTGGGAGTGTCCAAGGGTGGGTTGGATGGGGCTTGGAACAACATGAGCTGGTGGAAGGTGTCCCTGCCCATGGCAGGGGGTGGGATCGGGTGGCCTTTAAAGGTCATTTCCAACTCAAACTATTCTATGGTTCTATGATCATAGCAAGGGACATGGAGTTAGCAGGAAACCCGTGAGAGACTGACTGCTTGGTGACAACACATGTATATGTTCTCACTTACCCATCATGAGCCCCCTAAATCTGGTCATCCAGCTCAAGCACATCACCTTGGCCACCCCTGTGGTCAGTGGTGGGACCTGGGTACCCCCAGGGGAGCAATGCACCCCACGCAAGACAGGGGCTGGTAAAAAGCAATTTGAGGCATTTCTCCCTCTCAGGTGTCTTGGATCTATCTGCCTGATGACTACAGAGGGGGCCTAAATGGTTTGGTAGAAGAGGTGAAAGCTGAACACAGTATTTTTCAGTGACTGAAATAGCGTTCCATCTTACAAGGAGATGTTTGTGGGTGTCCCTCACACAGAGGCTGATGCAGGATTTTGGTTTCAATCATGAGGATCAAGAAAGCCACCTCAGGGACCTGAGCTGAGACTATATTTATTTTCTGTCCCTTCCTCTCAGAAAGACTTGTTACTGCTTGACAAATGAGACCACTACTTTAGACTGCATCTAAGCTACTTTTTAGGATACCTAGTTCATGCTGTGGACATCCTAGGTGCTTTCTAGCAGAAACTTTCTCACTAGTTATGAATGGAGCTTATCTGGGCTGTAGAACACGTACAAACAACAAAAAAGAAAGCAGGAGCAGTATGTATGAATAAAACGTTCATAATTTGCTTTGTAGCTGAGCAAATGCTGTAGCTGACAGGAACTTTAAACCAACAATTTGAAATTAATTGCACACTGAATCCTGCAAGGGAAAGGGTTGATGTGCCCAATCATTTGATTTACCCTGGCCCAGCCTTCTCCCAGGTGCCATGTAAAACACACTCTGCAGGGTCTCCCACCCCACTGACACCTAAATATATTCTGGAATTCATCTCTGGAATACATCCTGGAAGTCATCTTTAAAGACTCAAACACAGATTTTTATGCTTCTGTTGCATGCCATTATTCTTCACTTAAAACCAGGATCCTCTGACTATAAAACAAAAAGACTTTGCTCTGTTTCAAAGAATAAAAGTCAGCTTCAGCTATATAATTCTCAATTCTCAATAATAATTCTCAAATTCTCTTAATCTCCTTTATACAAAGGAGAAAGGACTGAATAAAGACCAAGTCCCACATGCAGGATTATTTGTGACGTTTGAATGCAATGCAATTAGTGCTTCATTAAGGCAGCTTCTTATCTGTCTGGCTTTGACAGCACAAAGTAGCATTAAAATTCTGAGGGAAGCAACTCTGCAGAATTCAAGAGTCTCATAATTCCTGCTATTTCACTCAGACAGCTTTCATCCCTTCTTGTTTCTAGCTTTTCAACTTTATATGTAAGAAACTGGGCAGCAGGTGAAATCATCACATGGACTGAGGAACCAGTAGGATGTTTCCAAAGCATGCATTTAGATAAGTTTCCTAATTAGAAGCCAAAATTCATTCCATGCTGAGAGTGGTGTGCCCCTGGCACAGGTTGAGAGAGAAGCTGTGGCTGACCCTGGATCCCTGGAAGTGTCCAAGGCCTGGTTGGATGGGGATTGGAGCAACCTGGGCTAGTGGAAGGTGTCCCTGCCCATGGCAGGGGGTGGAACTGGATAATCTTTAAGGTGTCTTCCAAACCAAACCATTCTGTGATTCTGTGGCTTTACGATTTTGTTTCCTGATTTTTCAGAAACAGAGATCAGTGTCATGGTAGCTTGATGTGGAAGAACGTGGGATTCAGCATTAGGTCAGAGGAAAAGATCCACATTCGAGGTCTCTCTCAGCAGTGGTGTGATCAGAAAAATCTTCATGGATGATGGAGAACTTTCACTATGTCTTTTTGTGCATAGTAATGACCAATAATGTTCATTCTGTCCTGAAACCTCACTAATCGAATTTTGCTCCCTCTAGAAGTTTAGGTATCAGCATTTAAAATGTATTGCTACTTGTGGTGCAGTTTCAATTTTCAGTACCAACTTCATTACTTCGCTGAGATTCTGAATGAAATTTTAGTGTATTTTATCTAGACAGAAAAAAAATACGACTACTTGCCTGCTTGTAAATTGAATCTTTTGGCTGTGTACACCATCGTTGATAATTCATGCATTTTAATTGGTATTTATGCATTTCTATTTCTGGTAAACTAAAAGCAGTGTAAATTATGACTAGCAACAGTTTACCAAAAGACCAAAGAGAATTAAAAAGATCATTTATTGTTAGTTTAATAGAACAAGAAAACTAAGAATATCCTGTAGATAAATGGAACAACAAATGGTTAATTATGGGGTTGATGGCTTAATCTAGCTTCTCATTTCACTGTGCTAGTTAGCACTAACTGTGAACCATCTGTCTGAGAGTTTAGCACTACCCCCACAAGTATTTCATTATGCAGTTTTAATATGCACTTTTGACAGAAATGGAAATGGGCTCCGATCAGTTTTCATGTCACGCCAGGCTACGTAAGTTTTTAAGGCTGGAATACAAATCAGAGAACACAAATCCTTCCTCCCCTCTTCCAGAGCACTCCTGTCACCACCCTCTGCTTGGGAATGCAAATGCTATGTTTACCTTTGCAGGGAAGGTGGGAAAGAAAACCAATAAATACAGTTCACTACGTATCGCTGGAGTTAGAAGATCCTCTGTGCTCTGTTTCTCTAAGAAAAAATAGAAGATATGGGCATAATTTTCATAAAATTCTAAAATAATAGAATGATAAAAGAACGGTTTGGATTAGAAAGGACCTTAAAGGCTGTCTTGTTTGAACTCCCTGCCATGGGCCAGGACACCTTCCCCTAGCCCAGGTTCCTCCAAACCCCATCCAGCCTGCCCTTGGACACTCCCAGGGATCCAGGGGCAGTCACAGCTTCTCAGCCTAACCTGTGCCAGGGCCTGCCCACCCTCACAGCAAATAATTTCATGCTAATTTCTAACCTAAATTTCTCCTCTTTTAGTTTAACACCATTACCACTTGTCCTATCACTACATGCCCCTGTTAAAATCATTCTCTTGTGCTCTTATAAGCCCTGTTTTTTAAATGTGGTCTCAAGAGCTATTCTTGTGTTCATCTTCCACATGTGGCTTCTGTAGAGCTAGAAAATGGCTATAAGCCCAAATGAGAGTCTTTTTTGCCCACTTTCCTGGGAAAGGCTTGCTTAGGGCAGGACAGTCCAGCAGGCACAGGTTTTGGAATGCCTGAACAGAGTAGACAATGTGAAGATGGGAAGGTGCAACTAAAGATACCTCTAGCCTTTGAGCTATTGCTGTTTCATGACTGCAAGACCTGTAATGTCTCTGGATGAATAAGCTTTATTTGATTTCATTTTATATGAATACGATTTATAAAACTCAGGGGAAAGTATGTGAGAAATGACAAAGGGAGTTTGACCAAAACGTCTGAATAAAATCAGAGAACAGATTGAGTTATTCCTTAGGCACAGAGAGAGAAAAATGTGTGTCTGTGGCATCTTTTCTAAAGACGTATGCTGGAGGTCTAATCCTTTGAAAAGCTGCACAAGCATTACCATAGAATGTTAGGGGTTGAAATGAGATTTAAAGCTCATCTCATTCCAAGCCCCATCCAACCTGGCCTTGAACACTCCCAGGATTGGGGCAGCCACAGTTTCTCTGGACAGCCTGTGCCAGGACCTCACCACCCTCCCAATAAAGAATTTCTTCCTAATATCCATCCTGTATTTCCTCTCTTTCAGTTCCCCTTGTGCCACAGTTACTGAGAAAGAGGTTGGAAGTGGAAATATTCAAGTAAAAATGATACTGCATGACAGGAATGCTTTTTGGCTCATGTTAATGAAGGTGAAGAGGAGTTCATGACTCCACTGGGAACTGGTGGCTACCTAGGACCAGTGTTTGGAAACACATCTGTGGGGGAAAAGAAGAACCACTTTAGGCTAGTAAAAAAGTATAAAGGACCCAATAAAAAAAATCATGTAGTGTTCTTTCTGACCATGGGTTAAGCTACTGGGTCTTAAACTGCTCTCATAAAAAAGTCAAGATGCAGAAATCCAGCAGGACACCTACACCAGGAAAGGCATGCTAAATGAAAATGGCAGAGATGTGTTTCTGCATTAATGAAATCTGATGGTGTGGAATCAGCATTTTACTCCTCCTCTACCTTAGGCGTGTAATTATAGGGACCCACAACAAGCAAACTACTTTTTAACTGCCCAGATATAGGTGGTCCTTACAAGGGTTTGGTGGTTTGGCAGAGAAGATAAAAACAAGCACAGTACTTTTGTGCAAGGTGGAATAATAGGGAAAAATACCAACCATTTGCATATTCCATCCAAAATGTAAGATAAAAAAGACAAATGCAAGACCAAGAGGAGAAAGAAATTTGCCTTTTTGCTAGAGGAGAATGAAGGGGAGAGTCAGGATGATCCAGCTGAAAGGATGGATTATTTGGAACTGTCCCTTCCAGCTCAGGCTCTCTCTGGCTGGCCCTGCCTGGCAGGGATATCCACCTTCCTGTGGGTTCAGAGCATGGCAGAGATCTGCAGGGGCTGAGGGTACATCCCAGGGACCAGAAAATATTCCAAGTGCCCTGGAGGTAACCCAAGGCTCTTACAGGGTGGGAGAGTGGGATCTAACACCAGAGTATGTGGTAAAGTCATAGAATCATTTAGGTTGGAAAAGATGTCCAAGATCATCAAGCCCACCCATGAACCCAGAACCACAGTGGTCACCACTAAACCATATCCCCACATGCCACATCCACAGGCATTTTGAACACTTCCAGGGATGGTGATTCCACCAGCAAAGAAAAGAAAAAGCTTTACAACACAGCTTTTGCCCTTGTGGTCTTCTTTCCTGACTCAGTTCCTGGAGGGGAAAAAAACCCCACGAGAAACCAAATGACAAAAAAAAAGGTAGGAAATTAATAAAAGTGAGTCATTCAGTGCCATTCTCCTCTGCGTCAGGACTGAGAGGCTCCAGTATGGGCAGGCTGTGGGAGACACGGGATGTGGAGTGAGTTACCCTCTCCAGGAACCAGTGTGGGCGAGTCCCCTTCCCATCTGTCCGGACCCTCATCTTCCTGAGGGGTGCGATATCCGCAATCTCCATGATGAAACTGTCCTGTTGGCCTCGCTCAAACCTGGAGGGATGGAAAGACAGAGGAGGTTTCCTGCTGCTTTATGACGTCGTTACATCTCTGTCCATGCTGCGACTCCCACCATGCCAACATCCTCAAATTAAAAGTTTATGAGTGCACTTTATTGGACTTGAGCTTTCCTGTGCTGCAATCACCAGCTACTGTGCTGCTGGCAAGACACCTCAGGGCAGATTTGACAGGGATTCCTCCCCCCCTGGAAAATCAAGCCCCTACAAGGCACCTGGAGAGGTTCCAGGCAGGCTGTAGCATACATTACTGCTCTGTTTGTAACCAGAACAATGGCAACTCACAGTCAGGCTTCTGCACATCGCCTCCCTCCTGGCAGCTGCCCACTTGCCTGCCCTTGGCCCGTTCCAAGGCAAAATCATTTTGCTTCATCTCCTTTCACTGAGGCTCAGCACATAACTTTGTGTTTGCTGCAGAGAGAGGCAGCTGCTGCAGCTCATCTAAATACAGCACCCAAGTGCTGTATTGCAAGCCGGAGCCGAGCACAGAAGTCTAGCAAGGACAGCCAAGTTGAGTTAGAACGGAGACAAAAGCGATCTTGTGAATTTGGGGGATTTGGATTTGCAAACTGTCTCTGTCTTTGGTAAGAACCAGGGTGGGTTTTTGTAATGTTGAGGGAAAGACCTCACCTTGTGCCTGGCTGCTGTGTACAGGCACAAGGATGTGTAGGATCTGCTCATCCATAGCGATCAGCAGAAAGCAGGAGAAGGGAAAAAACAGCTAGCATATGCTTCCTGAAGAAGATTACACTGGCTAGGACTGTGCCTTCCCTCCCTTTTGGCATCACTTGCACTAGGAGGAAAGCCTTACTTCTGTGAAAGTGCTGCCTCAGGCTCAATATTACTCTGTTCAGAGAAAGCGTGTCTTTTAGTTTGCCCCCAAAATACTCTGGCAGACTCATTGTGGGCTTGGACTTGGAAATCCAGCCCTTGCTAAGGGAATAGTAGACAAATCCAGGGGATCTACCAAGAACCTCCGTGACCAGTGTGCTGTTGAGATTCCTCCTCCCTGCAAACTTCTCCATGTGAGGGAGTTAAGTGAGTCTGCAGAGAGATTTGGGAAGAGCTCTGCAAGATGTGGGCACTACCATACCAGATGCAATCCATAGTGATGACATCTCATTCCTGGCAATGCACTCACCTTCCTATAGCTGTGCAGTGCCAGAATATGGAGAAAAACTATTTCTTTACCAACCCCTGTTCAGATTCCCCCTGCAGCATGAATGTGATTATCCTCACACCATTATCTGAGCCTGCATGGCTGCAGATGTTAGCAATAGGGATTGGCTCCAGCCCCTTAGTTTTCATCCAGGCATTGCTTTCCCTGAACTCCCAGAGGCATTTGGACAGAGTGTTTTGGTCCCAGTCCATTTCTAGTTATTAAGGGTTATGTTTGCTCTTCGAAAAACTCCCCTCTTGTTATTTGTCTTTCTGTGGTACTGGATACCAAGACAGCCTGTCTCACTGTGAGAATGAGAATGTACTTTTGTGTCTGGACTGGATTGATTTCCCCATCTACGTTAGAAAAAGGTGTGAATCCTTCCAGCCTGAATTATCCCATGATCCTGTGATCACTATTATCTACAAACCTTCATAGAAATCTCTCATTCTGATACTTTCTGGGCTGAGCATCTCTAAGCTAAAACATCTGCTAGCAAAATAAACCAAACTTTAAAGTTTGTAATGCTGATATTCACCTGCTACTTTCAAGAAGTCATTGCACTAGAGGGAAGGCAACAAACTGGGTGACCCAAAAGCTCTTTTCAGTCCCTAATTTATATTAAGATGAATATAAGCCTGAAAAAAATTGAGAAGGGAAGAAGTAGCCAGACAAGCTGACTGCTGCTATTCCTTTTCCAGGACACTGAACCATTTATCTGAAGGATTTCATTAAGCTTTCCTACCCATGCCTGCCCTTATAAATATTTCTATTGCCCAGGGGTCTTGGCAATAACAGTAATGTATCGAAAATTGCCTTAAATCTGCGGCAGGTTAGACAGGCAGTTCTTCGTAATGCACTAGGCTGCTGTGAGTGAGTTGGCACTGGATGGCCCCAATAAAGAAGTGCCTTTTACCATTTGGTTGCCGCAGCTCTCACCCATCCCTGCACTGCTGGTGCAAAGGCTGGGGAGATTTCCATGCAGAGCAAGAGCCTGGGGAGTCTGTGCTGTTAACAGCTGGGTGAAGGCTGGTGGCAGTGGTGTGGAAACAGAGGATGTGAAGTTGGGAACATGAATGTCCACTGCAGAGGATGCTAATGGGATGACAAGAGCTCTGTACGGCTGGAGGTGTGAAACAGAGCACCTCCAGCCAGCAGAGATGTGCCAGTACATCCTCAAGGAACAGCACAGCATCCTGGGGATATTAACACAATAATCACTGTGTGTTACATTTCCTTCTTCTTTATCCAGTCCCAATGAGTTTTCAACACCTTTTACAGATCTTCCACTAGCAGAAGACAACCCAAACAACTCTTATTACATAGACTTTGTGTTTCTCCTTTAGTGCATTTTCATGTCCTTGTATCAGAGATTATCCATCCCAGACATATAAAAAAATATATAATTTTTTAATAGGCCACATATTTTAGGGATATCACTTGCCTTGCCAGATGCAGCAAAACTGCAATCCCTCTCTTGAAGGGATGAAGATTTCTTGGCCCCCTTTAGAGATTTTTGGTTGACATTCACTAATGGAAAATCTGCTTCACTTTTAAATACAAACGGTCATGGTCTATTGTCCCACCTACTAGAAGTGAACATTTGGAATTAAATTAGTGGAAGACAGGCCATTTTGGGCTTGCCTGGGGTCTTGGAAGAAGGATGTCACTGATGGCCAGACTCGCTTGTAATCCAGGTGTATTTCCCCACATGTTGGATGTCTCTCTGTGATGGGGAGCAGGGCCAAGAGCTGCAGTTTACTGCTCAACCCAAATGTGTTTCTCACAGAGATTTTAGTCAGCAGCACCTCTGCTACATTTTTTTTTTCACAGCAAACAAGGCTTGTGTTTGGTATTAATTAAACATGTGGAAGTTTTAATCTTAGTTGAACATGCTTGTCCAGGCACCTACTCTGCTATGACAGCTGCAGGTAAACATCCCCTGAGCAAACACCTCTGTACAGGAGCCTTATCTTCAACTATCCAGCATCACCTTAGCAAGCTGAGCTCAAACTGTGTAGCTAAAGGCTCACACTCTCCTGATGCTCTGTAGGTGCTTTGCTGAATAAGACCAGAGGTAGTCAATCAAATAAAATTAAGAGTGATGAAGCCTGGCTTTAAAAGATGGTTAGTGCCATGTTCATTCTTGAGCACGTCGAAGCTTTCTGTACCAAGGAAGGTGCCAGGAAGGAACAAGGAAGCCTTGGGAAATGGATGGCTCCTGGCATGTGGGGGTTTTTTGACTCACAGAAGTGCTGGCGTCAGACAGGGGTTTTAGTGTTTGTTAGATGTCTCTGCTGAAGGAAACATGAGATTTCACCTTTTTAGTAAAATCAGGGCATGCAGTGCAGCACTCTGTGCAGCTGACAGCCCATTCCCACCTCTGGCCACACCTGGGCAGACAGATGTCATCCCAGGTTGCAGACCAGTCAGATCCAGTCCCAAACTCACGCAGCTACATCAGTGTGGCACAGAGCCCCAGGTAAGAAGCTCACTTTTCAGCTGGGTCCCCAGTACACCATTTGAGGTCCTGGCATCCCTCAGACAGCCCCTGATCCAAGCTGGCTGGTACCTGGCCAGCTCAGCAAATGGGAGGGATGGAGGACAGTCAGTACCTTCCCATTACAGGTACTACCCAAGGCAGGCATGCTGGTTTGTGTTTCTTTCATTATGCACTTACTCATGCATTCCTGTTAAATAATGCTTAAATTAAATCACTTATTTTTCTGGGAAAGGTGGCTTTTGCAGAAATTTCACCTGTGGTTTCCTGCAATGTCCACAGTTCGTATTGGAGACAATGCAGGACTTCACATTTTTGTTCAAGATGCTTATCTCCAAAGCCAGTAAACAAAACTCGGACAAATAATGGTTTCTGTGGATACACAGTGCTCTCCTCTTCTCTGCTCTGCTAAATACCTGACAGAATCACTTACAAAGGGCCCACTTCTGAACCTACGAAGCAAATAGGAGCTAATTTTTGTGTTTCAGTGGGAGCATGATCAAAGACATAAGTGCTCCTTGACTTCAGACTATAATCTGTCATCATTTCTAACCAAAAAGTTACTGTACCTGTCTCCATTTTTTTCCAGCTGCATCTCCTCAGTGTTCCCATTGGATCCAAAGACAGTCATGAAGATATTGGTATCAGTACCGCCACTTTCGATGTCTCCAGTCACAACTGTGACTTCATAGAGGATCTGGTGAGGATTGGAAACAATCAAGTCTCCTGGTTTCAACCAGGGCAGAGTTAATTTCTTCTCAGTAGCTGTTACAGAGCTGTGTTTTGGATTCAGAATGAGAATGGTGTTGATAACACACTGACATTTCGGTTTTCTGCCAAGTGGTGTTTATCCTAAATCAAAGACTTTTTTTTCCCTTGTCTTGTGCTCTGCCATGGATGAGGTGCACAGAAGAAAGTGGGATGGAGCATATCTGGGATGGGTGACCTGATCTGACCAAAGGGATATTGCGCATCACAGAATGTCATGCCCAGTATATAAACTGTGGGCAGTTACCTGGAAGGGGCCAGTCTGGGTTTGGGAAGGGTCTGGTAGGGGCCAGTGGCTGGTGAGCATTGTGCAACACTTGCTTTTCACCTTTTTATTACCATTATTTACCATTATTATTGCATTTCATTTTATTTTATTTTCAATTATTAGACCATTCTCATCTCAACATACAAGTTTTACTCTAACCAGGATGGAGGGAGAAGAGAGGAGCTAAGTGAGTGTTTCACCAACATCTGGACTTAAAACCATGACAAAAGACCTTATTTGAACATAAGTTGCCCTTAAACCAGGCAAAAGCCTGGACAAAATGCTAGACAGGCTTTGTTGGAGATCTACTTCTTTTTCAGAAATGGCTACAATGCAACTTTTTGGTTTTTCTCCACACCAGGGTTCTCAGGAAAACTTTGAGTTTGGAACTTATACAGGAGCTTGGTCTTTGCATCTTCTATGACTTCTGTGGATTTTCTCAGCCTAGACAGACTTAGAAAGAGACACATTCATTGTAACAAATATATGAATCATAGAATTGTTGGATGGACAGGGTTGGAAGGGACCTTTAAAGGTCATCTACTTCCACCCCCTGCCATGGGCAAGGACACCTTCCACTAGCCCAGGTTGCTCCAAGTCCCATCCAATCTGGTCTTGGACGCTTCCCGGGATGGGGCACCCACCAAGTCTCTGAGCAAACTGTGCCAGTGTCTCATGACGCTCAGCATAAAAAATTTCTGCCTTATATCTAATATAAGTCGACCTTCCTTCAGTTTAAAACCATTATCCCCTGTCTTATTGAAACAGCAGCAATCAAGACCTGTTAAACTGCTTCTCCACAGAGTGACAACCATCACATCAATGGCTGGTTCTCCAACCCTCTGCTACTGGTATCTCCTCCTGGTATTCTCCCAGCACTCCAGACCCCTATAGTGGACCAAAATCTTGCTGATTTAAAAAACAAAGCAAAACAACAAACAAACACTCTCCCAAAGGCAAAATTGTTTCTCTTTCTTGACTGCAAAATGTTTCCCCCAAGTGTTTAGCATCTATCTGGACAACACCTAGTCGAAGATCAGTAGTAGATTTCAAGTCTGGACACTGGAACACTCTCTAAGGCATAAAAATGCAGATATCCTATTCTCTCACTGCTGCATTGAACACAGAGAGTTCCCATACCTCACGCTCTGAAGCCACGCCAATTTGTGAAAAGATGTTTTGTATCATTTTCACCTTATTAGCCTAATTTTCTTCTTTTCTCCTGACACGGGAATAATAAGACTCAGAATAAACATGTCAAAAATGTGCAAGTCTCAGTGGCTGTCAGGGTAATTAAGATTTTTAGGCCAGTTAAATGTTTTCAAGACCATAGCTATGGTAACAAGACTTCTGGATTTAAGAAATGGAATAATATAAAAAACACCCCCAACAAAACATATTTCAAATAGTGCACTGCTAGGCCTGTTTTATTGGCCTGAATTGTGACTGTCACATAAATAAACAGTACATAGGAATAACATAATAGAAAAAATATTTTTCATGTTTGATTCTGAGTAACCTGTCCATCATATCTTCATCTGCACACATTTTAAATCATAGCAATGTATCATATTGGCTGTAGGAAGGAGAAGAAAAACTCTTTTACCAATGCATTAAAGGCTTTTAAAAACTTCAGTGGACATGGAGTAGTTTCTCTAAGTATGAGAAGGAAAATACTCAATTTAAAGCAAAAAAAGAGGGAATATCTAGTCAAGAAGTAAATTAAGTTGAAATGCGTATAGTATGGCTGTACAAGAGTCAAGCAAGGGAAAACCAAAAAACCTATTAATTTTCCCAAAGATGCTAAACATATTAGTTGTCTTTGAACTCTAAAAAAACCTATTTGACTCAGTGTGTAATTACTGGTATTTATGAGGGAACACTACCAAATCCCCTCAAATATGAGACTGGTCAGAACTTCCAGTGCTCACTTCTGATTTCACATCCCAAGCATCTCCCCTGATTTCCTTTAAACCTTTCAGCAAGTTTCTGGCCCAACATTGTAGAAAAAAGAAATGTAGTTAGATGTGTCTATTTTTGGCATGCTTCTGAAAATAAATATTCAGGATTGTGCTTTTAAAGGAAGATTGAACATAACTCTTCATTAACATCCACTTCAATGCACAGGCAAACCATCAGCTCACCAATAGGAGTTTGGAAACCTTATCCAGGAGGTTAAATGACAGATGGGACATTTTTATGAGACTGGTTTTAACCTTGGTGTTCAGTGTCAGGGACGTTTTTATTCCCTTTTAGGTCAATTCCACCACTGAAATCTGCGTTGATTTGTTGAATCTTTTGCAGATGCTAGAAATGTTATCAAGTTTTTGGGTGTCTGGGGAACAGGAACAATTTCAGGAGAATATCTTTAGCTTGGGAATCAAGAACAGCATAAAGAAAAATTAATGTACTATGAAAGTGTAACCTGACTGTAAATAGAAGCACTTCTATAGAGATTTTAAATTGCCATACAGGTATTAAACACAGTATTATTGTCACATTCATCCAGAGTCTTATTTCTGTCATAAATCTCACATCCAAAATCAGCATAGCTCAGCTTTCCAATTTATTCTTGGTTGAAATACGGCATAGCAGATATTACTTCAAAATTCATATATAAAGATGAAAAGATTACAGAGTTTCTTTTCATTACTTATTCAGCTTTAATCAGTTATTCTTTTCAAGCTTACAAATGTCTCCATGTTTCAACAACTTCCAATAATTATTAGTTTCTAACCAGATTCATTTTCCCTGCCCCCAGTTAGAAAATCCAATATGAAGCCACGCTATGCAAGATTAAAATATTATAATATAATTAAAATATAATTAAACAATAAAATATATAAATATGTGTTTTATGCACACA
>JAWWMO010000096.1:68540175-68557886 GCA_035047845.1 Dendrocincla fuliginosa
ATATGTGTTTTATGCACACACACATACAAAATTTAATTAAAATATTTCCATTTCTCTAATCTGATGAGTTGGAAGGGTTTCCTCACCTTGCAGCAGCTCCCACCCTATGGGCACCAGGTGATGCAGTGGGTGCTCCAGGTGCGCTGACAAAATAAGGACATGCTGCTGAACTATGTCCTACCTGCTCTGCCCTCCCATCTATGCCATGGCTGCATCCCTCCAGCCTTAACTCTGGATTAATCAGTAATTCTTAACCATGCCTGAAGATTTTGCTAAAGAAACCACACAGAAAAGGAAAGCAAAGGTTCAAGTCACTTGAGAAGTCAAAGCACGGGAGCTGCTGGCACAGAGGTCCCTGCAGCAGCTAAAGATACAAGATGAGACTGGTGCCTACCTTGATGCCGATGTTGACACATTCTGCATCCAGGATGTTGAGGATTCGTGAAGTGAGCCCATCACCTTTGTCTCTGGCCAGCCAGCACTTACAGGCAAAGTTATACATGACACCCTTGGTGGGCACGACGATGGTGAGCTCTTCCATCAGCCAGCAGCTCTCAGGGGTAGCACCATCGTGCCCCACCTGTGGGAGTCAGAGGGAAAATCCCTGGGTAAAGAGGATTTCTTTGGAGGAGACCCCCTGGTTGGGTGATTTAACCAGCGGTGGTGAACTAAGTGTCTATGTAACTCCATCACACAAACCACTTCCACAGTGGAATCACAGAATCATAAAATGTTAAGGGTTGGAAGGGATCTCAAGATCATCTAGCCCCAACACTCCCTGCCATGTAATGTACAGGGACACCTCCCACTAGACCTGATTGCTCAAGGCATTATGCAGCCTGGCTTTGAGCACTGCCAGGGATGGGGCATCCACAACCTCCCTGGGAAACCCATGCCAGGGCCTCACCAGCCTCACAGTAAAGTATTTCTTCCTATCTAATATAAATTTCCCCTCTTTTAATTCTACCCATTACTCCGTGCCCTGTCACTACAGTTCCTGACAAGAGTCCCTCTCTGTCTTCCTGATCAGCCCCTTTAGACACTGGAATGTTGCTGTGAGGGAGCTCTGGAACAGTGATATTACTGTCCAATAGTGTAAGTGGCAGCTGATGTCGGCAAGGAAGATCAGGTCACCAGCTTCTGAGCATGAGGCAAGTCCCAAAAAAAAGAAAGGAAGACTGGACTGTCCTACATGAAAACATGTCCAGTCCCTTGCTACCCTTCTCCTGCTCCACTGGCCTCTCTCTGCTCACTTGCTGTTGTCAGCAGACCCATTTTTCCACCTTTCCAAGACCTTCCACTGCTGCTACCACATTCCAGAAGTGACTATCCAAAGCTTCATAGCAAAGAGGAAAGACACAGCTCAGCAAACACCCACATGTGTTATTCAAGCCCTACTTCTCTTAAATCCACATGTATGTCAGCTATATGTATGAGGCTGTTTCTTTCTTCCTATCAGCTTGGACTGCAAAAGCTCCATGTTTGTACAGCAGACAACTTACATCTGTAGCTGGTTGATTTTTAAGGAGCACTTTCTCCAAGCTCAAAAATGATCCATCTTGGAGAGCAGTAAGTCATACTAGGGTGGCCACAAGCCTGCATGCATGAACAATGAGCTCCTGACAATATTTAAGTGGGAAAAGGAAGAATACTAGAGGCTGGCAGCAGGGGCAGAGGACCTGGAGAAGGACAGAGACACTGCACATTTGTGGAAGGATGAGTTTAGGAAAGCCAAAGCCCACATGGAGCTGAATCTGGCAAGGGCCATAAAGAGCAACAAACAGTGTTCCTACAGGTATATTAGCAGCAAAATGATGACAACAGTGCAAATTTCTCCAAGAACCTTAATGTCCCTCTGAAAGAAGGTGGGCAATTCATCCCAGGGCTGACTTAGAAGCAAACTTATATATTCCAGCTGATGTACAAACCTCAGTCAGACAGTCATTCCAATGAGTTACCTGCACATAAAAGTTTGAATAAAAGACCTACCCACACTTCATTATTTTCAGAGCAAGTGTTGTTTGTGTTGATATTAGGAAAATTAGGTCCTTAGTTGTAGCTGATTTTAGTTTTTAAATTATTAAGACATTTAAGGTGGCTCAGAAAATAATTTCTAATAGCAGATTCATCTTGTGTGGTGTGCTTGTGGTATCTTTCCCACCCCCCCACAAACAATTGATCTTTTTTATCTGACTGTCTCAGCCATCACTGCTATTAGGAGTATTATTGCTGTACTAATGTCTGTGCAGCTGCAGAAAATTAGAGCTAACCACTAGGGAAATTCAAGTCTACAACGGATGCATTAATCCTCCAATTCTTGGGGTGTGAGGTGAATGGGAATATGACACTTGCCTTCCCATTCCCTCTCTGCCAGCTTGGCTGGGCTTCTCCAAACCCAAGGCTTCTCTGGGTGTCTAGTTGTAGCCTCTAGAGATCTGTTGCAGGATGGCATGGATGAGGCAGTGTGGGAAGTTCAGGGCTGTCGTTCTGCAGTGAAGCAGGGTCAAAGGAGCTGGAAGGAAAATCCCAGCGAGCCTATTAAAATTTCCTGAACTTTTGGGTTTATTGCATACCAGCCAAATCACAGAATTCCAGAATGGTTTGGACTGGAAGGGGCCTTAAAGATCATCCAGTTTCAACTCCTTGCCATGGGCAGGAACACATTTCACTAGTCCAGGGGGCACCAAGCCCCACCAAACCTGGCCATCAGCAATTCCAGGGATGGGACATCCACAGCTTCTCTGGGCAAACCATCGTTCCAAGACATTGCTAGGTACCAGATTTCTACAGAAACCTTTAACTCCTTTGGTATCACTGACTGGCCAGAACAAAACATCCTTTGCATCCAGCTGCCTTGGAGAACCTGTGCACAAGCAGATTTTCAAGAACCTCAAGAAAAACATTGTAAATTCTGGGATAAATTCAGCCAATTCCAAGTCTCACTTATGGCTGGACTTTCAGAACAGAGCTGAAGGACTTGTCTTTCAATTCCAGACAAATCTTCAGACAGGCCATACCAATAGTGTGAGTGATCCCAAGTCATGGCCACACCAGTACAGCCTGGACATGCATACCAATATCACAACAAGTTGTTTGGGATAAGATGTTTGATTTAAATTAGAATGACAGAATTTCAAAGGCAGGTAGATCCTTGGACTGTTTGAAAACCTTTGTAATTTGTTCCTTTGTCCTTGAGACACTGTTGAGTAATTCACAGAGACGACTGAGTACCTCTCAGGGGATGCTGAATACTTCACATCACTAAGAGGCACAGTTTGTACTGAACAGCTCAAAATCACATACAAACTGAAGCCAATGGCTGAGGCAAAATGTGAGAGAATTATTCTGTGGAAAGAAAGAAGAAAAAGATACAACGCCAAATGGATTTACTACTTATTCTGAAAGGTCCAGAGAACATTAGAGAGATATGTGAGGGTGAGGTCCCCAGTCACCAAGGGACTGGACTTGCACTTGTATGTCCTCAATTCTACTCTGTGTTCATGGTGCAGAAAGGCTCTGAACCAGAAGAGGTTTATAGAAGCAAACCAATGCAGGGCTCTTTTGGACATACCTGTGTCTCTCTGCAGCAACAACCGTCTAGGAACAGAAATACTTTCATTCATTAGGAGTAGAAATATCAAAACTTGTTTCAAAAACATTGTATATAGTGCCTACACCAAAAAAGTTATTTATTTTCATGTCAACATGTCTACACCAGTAGTAAATATTATATCTGTAGGCTTACAAGACAGGTATAAATGGGCCCCTTTCAAATGACTTCATGTTCTGCTGTTTTTGCTTTAACTGGAGTATATTTGAAAGGGAATAGTACAAAACTAGAAGTGGCATCACGCTGCAACTCCTGAAATCTTGTTAAATTGTACAGGCTGCTGCCTGGGTTATACAGAGTGCTTCTGGAAACCTAATCCTCTCACTATGCTATTTTCACATGGTAACTCATATTCAGAACTTTTCACCTTCTACAGAAGCAGACAAATGCCAAATCTAAGAACGAACAGTTCCTCACTTTTCCCAAGTAGATAACTAGCAATTTTCTGCAATGTCCCTGAACACTGCAATTTTCTACAAGGAAAATGTGGACTGATTCCATGGCAACCACGGCAGACTGGCACATCCATGTCATCGCTGGGACATGGATCGACAAGAAGGAACCTCCCAAGCAGAGGGCACTGCATGAAGGAGGGCAGAAGGCCAGGAGCAGATGGCTCCTCCAGCCATGAGCTGGGGGGGACAGAAGCCAAAAGGGAAAAGTGATCAAGGAGTGAGGCAGCAGATTGGTGAGATCACTGAGGAGAGGGGTGAAAGAGTGCAGAAGAGCAAAACCTAGCTTGAAAGATATATGTTATTTCTTTTCCCAGCTCTCTACATCTGATTTGCAACCTTTTATCTTCTTTCCCATTTGTATTCCTTTTCAAGTTATCTTTTGCCTTGTCTCTGCCTATTTCAAAGTGTCTGCTCCTACTTTCTTCTATTCTCTACCCCTTCCTCGACCTACTCACTGTCTTCCACCATCCCTTTCTACTTCCTTCTTTAGCCTGCTCTTCTTGTGTCTCTGGCTCTGAAGGGTCATCTTGTCTTTTTCCTCCCTCTCTGTCCCAGCCCATAGCTGTTTCCACATGCACACAGTCCGGAAGAGAAGGATTTATACACTTGTTTCACTGCCAAAGTTTAACCTCGAGATGGGCTAAATAGAAAGTGCCACTAATGCTCGTAATAACCAGGCACTTGGAGTGCAGTAAGAAAATAGCTTGATGATAAACTCAAATCTAATACGGAGAGTTCTCAAGGTGTCAGGATTCATTCCTTGAATGAAAGGTAATGAGAGTATCTTGGTCTCTCAGCTGCTACAAGAGGACATAAAACTGCAAAGATTTTCTAATTAGTTAGGATTTCTCTCTGTGTTTTTTTCCCTTGCCTCACTCCAAATATACAAGCAAACACATCAGCTCGTAGGTTTTACTTCCACAGGGAACATAGGGCAAAAATGAAATTAAAATAGGCTCCTGAAGTCCTCAGATGCTGTGGGTTTCAGCCCTCGAGGGGCTGGAGCAAGCTTTCAGGAGATGGAACTGCCATACGAAGCAAGAGTGGTGTACACAAACACTCTGGAATATTCATGTGAAGTTTAAACTCAACAATGGAAAGTCTATGCCAATTGTGCCTCCCTGAGCCATTAAAGAAAGAATGGTTCCTGTACCTATTTGTGTGTGTTACTAACAAATGATGATTAATTTTCTTCTCTAAGCCTGGGTCCTCCAAGCTGTGAAAACAGTTTTCATGTTTAGCTAGAAAATTATACAAGATGTGTTTCTCACTTCAGGCACAATTTATGAAACCCAACTAGAAGTGGTGAAAAAATCAACTAGGAAAAAGACTGATGAAGAATTGCAAACTGGGAACCCTCACTGCATCTCTCAATAGAAGGGTTTGAGTAAGAAAAAACAGTTCCAGGGATGGGACAAAACTGAGACATGTTAAAACTTCTTTATAATTCTCAATTATCTTCTGCCTCACAAGGATCCTGGTTTTGTGCGATGTGAAGCATACTTATTTTCAGGTTCAGATACACGTGAAATACCATTAGCACATCCCTATTTACATTCCTTTTAGACCCAGGAGCCTCCCCTTCACTGCTGAAAACAACAGGAACATGTGCTTTCTTTGTCCATGCATTTCACGTGCCCCCAGCACTTGTGCTATGCTCACAGCATTACCTCCACTTTTTTGATCTCCCCAACATCCAGGCCCCAGACTGAGAATTTCTCTACAGAGCCATCCGCAAATTCATCTTTCCCTTCAGGGAGATCCAGCCACAGCCTCTCTGTCTGCAGTTTCTGGGGGCCCATGATGATGATGTACACCCGGCTGTCGGTGCTGGAGTCGTACTCTGTGCCCGTCGTGATGGTGATGTGGTAAGGGATCACTGCAACAAACAGAGGTTTATTCGTCAGAAAACCCACACACATATGTGAGACTTGAGGAAACCAGGGACTCATCCCATCAGAGGGAGCAGCTGTGCATGCCAAATAGGTTCACATCCCATTGAATTCATTTGGAGAAGTGATAACATCATGCTTTGTTGGGTTACAAGTGTGCTTTGGAGACTACTTTCCCATGGCACACTTGGGACTGAATTCTGCAAGGGTTAATTTCCCCAGACAACCCTACTGGCTGCAAGGGGGTTATAAGTCGAGATTTCTCCCTAATGGATGACAGAACAGCAAAGAGCTTGAATCCTTATTGACACCAAGAGACCTTCCTGAAGATGAGTCTGAGCACCTAAATCTTAAACAGGCTATTAGGCCAAAACGATCTTACACTCCCTGTTCAATAAAGACAAATAAATCCATGCTGACTCCAAGGTAAGCCATCACTGACTGAATGTCCCAGTACAACCACAAATGATCTCCTTTGTGCCTCGTTCAAGGATTGCTGTGATCTATGGGGCAGCTCAGGGTTTCAGCACCACTTTACAAATCCAGGCAGACAGAGAATAACCCTTGTATTAAAGGTAAGTTTCTCAGTAATTCTATGCATTACATAATAATTTTGGTTAGGGATAAAACCTTCAGGCCAAGGCTTGGGAAAGAGGAGATGGGTTTTTTTGTGGTTTTCAGAAATTTCAGTTCAGATGCTAAAAGGGAGGAAGTGCCAGACTGCTTTTCAAGGGCTTTCCAAAAGCTCATTTGGGTAAGCCAAGCAGGCGGTGCAGAATTAGTTGCTGAATACTCGTTTGATTTCTCAGAACATTTGTGCAGGGCTGTTCAAACAGTTCTGACAAGACTCAGAGCTCTGAAACTTGCTTCGTCACAGACTTAAAACAGCCTGGCTTCATCATGACTTTTTTTGATTTAAAAAAAGAAGAGGGTTTAGATATTGACAAAAAAATTTGGTTGGTTTTCAAATTACCCAAGATTGACACCTAGTTGTGCTTTATAATGATTAGCAATGTTTTTGAGGTGGGGATTGTGCAAGAAACTCATATCAGACTCAGAATATTTGTGCAACACCAGGAAAGGCATGAGTTCATGCTGACCAAATCTGTTCTTACCTCTGGACAAAGCAGAAACCAAAGAGATTCATTCAGTCCCAATTAGAGGATTTTGTGTACCAACACAAAATGAACTGATGATTAGGCAAGATTTATTCTCCCCTTTATGGTATAATTTACATTTCAGTGTGTGCATCAGCATAATGATATGCAATACAGTTAGCAGGAAAATGGGTTTAGCTGTAGTCAAGGCAGATTTTACAAGAATATATCCAAAGGGCCATGTTTAGAACACCTCCAGCCTTTCAAATAAAGTATATTTAGAATAGGGACAAAGTTTTCTTTTACACAGTTTTTGTCTGTTGTCCCATGACAGACTAAGTTCAGAGAACTACCAGCATTTCCAGCTGATGTTGCATCCTCAAGCCAAAGTACTTGAAGCATCTATAAAAACGAAGCGAGAAGTATGAGTAATCATTTCCCACTTTAAATAATGAATACAGAAATATAGAGTATTTGATACCAGACAGCAGGAAAACTGTTCGCTCTTCTTTCCTCTGAAAAACTGGAAAAGAGATCCTTCAATTTGTTTATGTTCCTTCGCTTTTTTCTTTGAGATTCACAGTTCCCTTTTTTTCAGACATGGGAGAGTGCAAAACCTGGGCCAAGTGGCCACGGCAGGACACCACAGGTCCTCCAGCCCACCTCTCTTTGCCCTGTTTCCTTGAGTCCCACAGCAGAGTTCAGGCTGCTTGGGGGCACGTGTTCCCCTCACAGCTGGGTGGGTTTCCTTGGGAATGCATCCATACCAACTCCAGCTCTTCCAGCATGCAGCAGAGCTCCCAGTTCAGACCTAAGCGGTATCCAAGCCAAGAGGATCTTTCCTTGTGCTCCATCCTCACATTCTCCTCAAAAGCATTTGACAGTTTGATCATTGCAGAGTCAGGACTGGGCTACTCAAACCTTCACTCCCTTTCTCAGGCAGCTCCCAATACCACTTCCCTAATCAACTCATTAGCAGCTGGCTTTCTCTTCAGCTCAGGAGGTGGCTGTCTGGCTCACCCAATCCATCTTATCTGACATTCCTTCAGGAAACAGCTTCCTAAATGAGTCCATGTCACTGAGCAGAGATAGTGGTGGTGACAAGCCCCAGGACTCAGAGAAGAAAGACCAGCCTGGCACAATGGGGATGGTGGGAACTGTCCTAGCTCTGCTGGAGAGGGGTTCTCATGGGAAATGCTGATGTTCTACCCATTACTTGTGAAACTACACAGAATGCCAACATGGCAGATGTTATCCATTGTCACACCACAGAAGTAATATCAGAAGGAACATGGGAATTGCTTATTTTTCATTTGAGCACAATGCAGGATTACAAAAGAAGGGTTGCCTCAAGACACATGGGTCACAGACCAGGTTAAGCAATGTGCAGCATTATGTCTCTCCCCAGATGAAAGGTGTGGGACATGCCACCCAGGCATCACAACACAAAAAGCTACTGGACATCAGATGAGTTCAAGTAGCCATCTGGGTGAGTCCTCTTGGATAGGTTCCCCTTGGAAGCTATCTTAAACTTCTAAGGCAAATTATGTAATTTACACTTCTTTTAACATGGAAATTTAAGAAAAGTTTAACTACTTTGAACTTGCTGTGGATTAAGAGCATATAGACAGACAGTAACTGTGATGCTTCCCAGTCAGTTGTTACAACACAGTATTGTAACCATATCTAAAATCTTAATCTAAAGCTAAAAGTCTCAAAAAAACCTGCCAAAAAACTGTAGGTGCAATTTAGATGGTAAGTCATTGCCCTGGAACACTAAAGTGGTCAAAAAAAGAGTATATAAATCATAGAAACATAGACTCATGAGAAGCATGGGTTTTAAGGGAACTTAAAGCTTATCTTGTTTCACCCCCCTGCCATGGGCAGGGACACTTTCCACTAACCCACGTTGCTCCAAGCCCCATCCAACCTGGCCTTGGACACTCCCAGGGATCCAGGGGCAGCCACAGCTTCTCTGCCCATCCTGTGCCAGGGCCTGCCCACCCTCAGGGTAAAGACTTTTTTCCCAATATCCCATCTAAAACTACTCTATTTCAGTTTGAAGCCATCCCCCCCTGACCTGTCACCACCTACTCTTATAAAAAGTCTCCATCTTTCTTGTTGCTCCCCTCCGGTGTTGCAAGGCTACACTTATGTCACCCCTCTCATCCACCAGCATCCCCCAGTCCTTCTCCCTCGGGCTGTTCTCCATTTGCTCATCCCCAGCCTAGACTGATCCTGGGGATTGTCCCAACCCATGTGCAGCACCTCACACTTGGCCTTGTTAAACCTCATGGGATTATGAGGTGGTGAAGTCAAAAAGGAAATATGGATATGCTGGGAGAAGTTTTCTATACAGGTAGAAAACTTAACTTCTGCTGTCCTTAACTTCTGCTGAAGGACACTCATCTTCCAGGCTCCCTTCACAGCCAGGACAGAGGCAAATCCTGCAAAATTTGCCCACTTCTTATTGGTGCCAGACAAGCAACACCAGACTTACTGTGTGAAGCTGGCCTCTGCACGCACAGACTGGCATATTTCACCTTTTATAAAGTGAAATCCAGAGACAGATTTTTCTTTTGTGTTCAGCTTTCCCTTAGTCTAAGAGAGAGGGGTCTAAAGATGAAACTCTACACTAGTGCCACCAACACTTTCCCATCACTTATTTGAACAGGAAACTCAGTCTACAGCTCAGGGACTCCCTGCTTTTCAGCAGACCTTGCTTCTTTGCCCAGTTATAAGACAGACAACCTTCTAGAAAAGAACTGAGCACTCTCAGTAAAGGCTTGTTTTCTGATAGCCAAGAAACTTGTCTGTACTATTGCTCAGCTCCCCATATCCCATTCCCCTTCCAACACAATAGCTGTTGTGATGCTGCTACATGTGGTAAGGAAAGAACCTGAAGGGCTCTAAAATAAATCATATTTAAGTTCATATGAAACAAACATCCTTGGTGATGAAGCACTGTTAACCTGATCATGGAAAGGGAAGATGGCTCAAACAGGGCAAGTAAGGTCTCAAGAAATTCAAAGCCAACTTTGATAATTCAGATCTAATATGCTACATGAAATATAATCTCGAGTGTGTCCAAGAAAGAGATTAGAAACACTGAAGTCTCTGTGAAATTCATGGCTTATTCCACTGCTGGGGTCAAAGAGCTACAGGAAAGGCAACAAACACAGAAACAAGCCCTGAAACAGCCTTTCCCAAAGTAATCGTGACCCAGGGAGAAGAGAAACAATTTGTTCTGCCTCTCCTTGCTCTTCGTCAGGATGAATGCAGCCTCCCGATCACTGAAAGCCAAGAACAGTCACATGCATGCAGCCAAACACTCATCTGAGCTCACTCACTTGAGCCTTCTTCTGCTGCTTTGATGAGTCTGGATTTTCTGGTCTCCTTCAGGTTTGCATTGCTGTCCTGACTGGACACGCTGAGAGAGGAGCCATCCAGGCTGTTCCGCTCGCCATCGTAGCTCTGTTTGGAAGGCATGTGAGGGAGAGTCATGAGGCTGAGTGCTGTTCCCATGTCCCTCCAAAAACAACAGGAGAAGAAGTCCCTGTAGGTACCTTTTTGCTCAGTGTAGCTCAAATCAGTATGACTTGTAATTTACTGCAAGTCATTCCTTTACTTCACTGGTAACTTTGACAGACCATTTTGGATGTGTGTTATCATAAAAGAAAATATAGTAGATCTAACAGACTTTGATGGTGAGTCGTGGCTTTTTCTCTGCTACCTGTGTGAGCAGTAGGAAATTCAGATGGATGTAGCAGTGCCAGATTTCATGGAATCAAAGGACAGCTTAGTTTGAAAGGTACCTTAAATATGATCTCATTCCAACCCTACTGTCATGGGCAAGGACAGCTTCCACTGGCTCAGGGTGTTCCAGATTCCCTCCAGTCTGGCTTTGAGGAATTCCAGGGATGGGGCAGCCACAGCTTCTCTAGGCAACCTGTGCCAGGGCCTCACCGCTGTCAAGGTAAAGCCTTTTTTCCCAATATCCCATCTAAACCTACTCTCTTTCAGTTTGAAGCTATTCCCCCTTGCCCTGTCACTACCTGCTCTTGTAAAAGGCTCTCTCCATCTTTCCTGTAGGCTCCTTTCAGGCACTGGAAGGCCATAATTAGGTCACCTCAAAGCTGCCTCTTTTCCTGTCTGAACAATCCCAATTCTCAGTCTTCCCTCACAGAAATGCTGCTACATCCCTCTGATCATCCCTCCTCTGGATTCACTCCCAACAGATCCCTGTCCTTCCTGTGCTGTTTCCCAGGGCTGGGGGCAGAATTCCAGGTTGGGTCTCACCTGAGGGGGCAGAGGGGCAGAATTCCCCCTATGCCTGCTGCCCACACTGTGGGATCAGCCCAGCACAGGGTGGGTTTCAGGGCTAGGCCATGTCCAGCCTCTCCTCCACCAGCACCCCCAAGTCCTTCTGCTGTTCATTAGGTATAGCTCAAAGAGCTTAAGAGGCAAAGTACTGCAGAGCTGAATGATATGAAACATCTATTGTATTTGAAGGGCCACTGACTATGTGTTTGATGTCATTGTCCAATAAATGCGAGGCTCTTACCACACAGTCACATAAATAAAATGAAATTTTAAAAAAAGAGTGATTAGTTTTTCCTCATTATGGACTGATATGAGCAGCGGGGTGAGCATGACCACAAGCACACACAGCATTGTCTGCTGCAGTTTTATGAGGGAGCATATGGCAACACTCATCCATGGTGTAACTCCTCTTACATGCACTCTGTTGCATCCAGGATGAGTCTGGGCTAATTTCATTGATGATAATTCTAGTGGTAACTGTCAATTAAAATGTCACTGTATTTTGCAAAGTGGACTCCTTAAATACAATGAACTTATAATCAGCTGCTTTATTATGTCTCACTCTATAGAAGCAAGAGAAGTCTATTAATCTTGTTTGCTAATTTTACTTAGAGCATGTACCTCGAATTCCAATTAGCTATACCAGGCTGATAAGCAGGAGAGAGTGTGGAAGTAGAAAGGGTGTTTCACTCTAAAACGTTTGATTCTTTGAGTGGTAGCAAAGACACCTGACTTTTTATGTTTGGCAGTGATGGAAGAGAGTGCTCAAAACATAAACCCATCCAGTCCAGTGAGGACAAAGTCAAAGGACTCAATATTTTGGCTTCAGGACTTTCAATAGTGGGACCCATTACCAACCTACTTTGTGGGCACAGCAAGGACAGCAGCAGGGAAATATACTCTGCTGTTTATCAGCAAGGTACTGAACTCTCATCTGAAGAGTTCCACTTACACTCCTTGATTTGTCTGTTGAAATTGCAAATTACAGAGCTGGTAATAATGAGCTGAGAGTGGGCTTACTTTCAGCTCTTGTCTGAAAATCAGAAACTCATTTTGGTAAAGCCAAAAAACCCTCTAATTCCCTAATGAGCTGTCTTGAACTTCAACCAGATATTCATTAATTTTATTTTTATGAGTAGTGGTGAGATCTGCTTTGAGCAATAACCATACCTGTTCATAAAGTGTACGCTCTATCTTTTTGTCCTCTTTTTTTTTGGAGAGCCAACGCTCGCACAGGAAAACAAAGGACTCTTCTGTTGTCTCATCCAGGATCTCGACTTTTTCCAGGAACCAGTCAGGGCTGAACATACTGTTGTCGTGACGAATCTTGATCTTGTATAAAATGCCAAGGTCCACAGCTTCTATAGTAAACGTGTCCTCCTACAGAGTGTTCAAGAGAAGTCAATTCTGTTAAAAAGCTCTCAACAGATCATCTACTGAACAAAAACATAAAAAGAGAGACTACAGAGCACATGTGTTTAAATTCCTTGTTGCAGGTCGGTGTTTGGCTCAAGGTTCTGCAGCAGCCTATGGAGGCATATCTGTAAGCTGAAACAGTTCTGCAGGGGAGTGTTTTAAAGCCTGCATCTGTAAGGAGGGGAGCTGCAAAAAACATCACTTTTGCAAACAGTTAGAATACTGAAATCCTGGGAGATTTTTAAGTATACTTCCCTTTCTAATCCAGTTAGATTTGTATGGACAACCCAGATAAAGCAAACTGCCATCATTACATCTGAGTATCTCCATGTGAGCCTGTGAATGTGACCCATGGGCTGACCACAGAGTGTCAGTTTTGGTGTTATTTTCTCAAACACAGACACAGTTTAGGTCCCATAAATTTGTCATGCTTTGTGGTGAATTCCAACATATACTGTGTACATGCAAATGAGTTGCACAGAGGCTGTGGGAATGAGAGTCCCCAGGATTTGTGTGCTTCCAAGTCTGCAGCCAACAGCTGGAGCCAGTTTACATGGACCAAGCTCATAATTTATCCATCAGTGACTTCACAGGAACATCTTGCCTGTTTGCTGCAGTGCCTGTCAGTGGTAATACCCAGCTGACAATCCATACAAAGCATTTTGAGAGGTAATGAATGTGATAAATGGAATCAATCAATTCATCCCTCATAGGAAAACTCAGCTTATAAAGACAGTCATGGATTTGTTAGGTTAAAGACTGAGAAATGGAAAGTGCTGTTAACTCATTGCATTCATACCTGTCCTCTTTCAAACTTGTTGAAGTTTGTTTCAGATTTACTGAGCTTTCTCTCTCCCATATCCCCCAGATCTCCATAGATGTTTAGGAAAACATTAGCATCTGTCCCAGCACCATAGATATCTCCAGTGAACACGCTGATCTTGTATGTGTGAACTGCAGAAAGAAACAGAGACATGATTTCTGATCAGGTGAATTAGTAAGATCTGTGTTAAATACTGAATTTACCTAAGAAAATGGTCCCCATATTTTCTGCTCCTCGTTCTGTTCTGGGAGGTTTTAAATCCCATATGGTGTTTCATGACAGGTTTCTGGTCCAAAGACTGTAGAAACTCTGGGTTGAAGTTTGCTGACTTTCCTTTTCTCCATCTAATCAATGCCTGGTGTTGCTTTGATCACATAGTTCACGGTTAAAAATGCAAAGAATCATTATGGTTATTACTGGGTGAGAAGTTGATAGAGGTGAGGGAACTCAGCACCTTTTCATATGGAGGCTCCAGGGACATAGATCTGAGCACAAGTTATTCAGTGCTGTGAATCCTTAATACTCCATCTTCCATAAACAAACTCTGGGGATTCAGATGTGGAATTACTACAGGACTTAATGGCACATGTCTCTATAAATTCCCCAAACAGACTGAGAGCAGGTTTCTGGGTCCTTTTGCTGAGACAGTATTTAATTAAGGCAGTGTTGAAGCTGTGCTGTGTAAGTATCCTTTCTCTTTAGCTTGCTCAATGATGAGACAATAAAACCTCATCAAGACTTTGGTAATGTGCTTTACTAAACCTGTTAAATACTCCTATTTTTATTTTGCTACTCTTCTCCCAATTACACGGGGAAACAAACAGTTATGGAAAGCATCCTCTCCAGGAAAACAATGAGGAACTGTACAAGGCTCTAATTACACTGGTAGCATATGAGCCATGGAGAATGCCTCCTTGCAAATCCCAAGGCAATGCAAATGAGGAAGAGGCACAAAGTCTCAGTTAGGATTTGGTGTACGTTAACAGCATTGAAGAAAATCACTGTATTGTCTTTTTCTTCTTTCACGGTAAAACAGAGCCTGTTCTGCACTGTCATCCATGAAAGATTTCCATTGATTTCTTGAAGAAATGGATCAGAGTCATCACCTGAGAAGATTCATCAGACCAGGAGTAATGTTGAGTTTTCTGGTTTGCTTCTTCACATATGCCCTACACAGGTAGAGCTTCATATTTGAGAACCAACTGCTACATTAGTGATGAAGGAAGCAATGCATATAGTCTAATTAGTCAATACATCCCTCCTTGGCTTTTGCTTGCCAGTTCTAGAGATCACCAGGACTGAAATGCAGCCTACTATAAAAAGAAAGAAGATCCACAAGCTGATTTTCCATCACCATCATTTATACTGTGCCACTGCCCAGGGTGTATGAGGACTCTCAGAGGTCAGAAGATATAATTCTCATCCCAGATATTTTATATCTAAGGCAGAATTTCCCAAACTTAGCCTTAGCTCCCAGACAGAAGTTATCCAAAATTTCTATTCAATAGATGGTAAAACTTGTTTCAAGGCTTTGCCTTCAGAAGGAAAAATGAGTCACCTAGGTTAGTTAACACATGGCAACTGATGCAAGGTAAAGCAGCAGAAATTACTAAGTTAAAGAAAATGTCATGCAGGCATCTAGAGGTCATAGAACTGTTGAATCATCAATTTGTTTGGGTTAGAAGAGACCTTTAAAGGTCATCAAGTTCAATTCCCCACTTTCCACTAGACCAGGTTTATCAGAGCCCCATCCAAGCTTGAATATTCCCAGGGATGGGACATCCACCATTTCTTTGGGAAACCCTTGTCACTGTTATGACACTTGAAAACTGATTCTAAAATTGTCTTTGCCTCTGAAGGGAAAAAAAAAAAGCCTCACATGAGCTACCATGCAGTTCCTGACAGGAGGCAGGGGGTCACCTCCGTGTTCTAAAGGCATGGTGCAAAGACTCCAGACTTCCTTCCAGCAAGGCACCTCTTCCTTTGGCAATGGAAAACACTGACAATCCATAAAAATTCCACCCTGACAATGATCTACTGTAAATGCAAATCAGGCTCTGAGAGAAAAGAGAGAGAAATTATTTTCTCTGTTGAATCATCTTCTTGCCAGATGGAAGAATCAAGAATGGAAATGGCAGCTGAATTTCTTTTGCTCTGCTCAGAATGAGGAAGGTTCATTATCTTTCTCAAGGGCGGAATGAGCTCAACGTGGGAAAAGAAGTCCTTTTTTAGAGGCAAAAGAGGTAAGAACAGCTGGACATAGAAAGAAGCAACAACTTAGGGGTGAAAATTCAGTTCTTGTTCACTTGCTTCAGCTGCCAGTAGGGCAAACAGTGAATGTCAACACTTTATAAGATGGGCTTAGAACTGAAGAAGACTTTATTCTCCTCCCCAGAGGCACTTTAGTGAGGTGGAGGTGTCTGCATGGATCCAAATTTCTTAAGGGTGTCCATCTGTACCTGAAGGGCAGCAGAGAAAACAATTTTGGGAGGAAAGGGGAGCATAAATTAGTCTGGTAGAGTAGGAAAGGAAGGGGCAGAGTGCACAGAAGTGCCTGGAAGACAAGATGTAAGAATTTTCCTGGGCATCAGAGGAGACAAGCAAACTATGTCTGTGTGGAAGGGTGTCTGTGAGAGGCACTTAAAAGCCCTGCAGGAAAACAACGTTATTGCACAGAAGTGCTCCAAGTGCAAGGGAGACCAGGGAACAGGAAGGGAAAGAAAAGTGAACAGCTATACCAGTGTTGCATTTGCCTGAACCACATACCAAATGTTTTGTTCAAAAAAACTGACTCACTCCTGGGATTATATTACCTTCCAATGGGTCTTCAACTTCTTCCTCTATCTGCTTGAGTGTCCCATCCTTCAAGAGCTTTTCAGTAAAAATATCAGATGGCACCAGTTCTCTGATAGTCTCACCATCATCTTCAGACTTTGCAAGCCATCTTTCACATGGAAATGTGATGGTTTCTGAGCCCTGGAGTAAATAGGATGGAGATTATCTCTTGAGAACCACATGAACACGTTAGCATTTCCCCTTTGAAAATACCCTGACACCCAGGCAAGTATTTCCAACCCATGTATATATGTTTATGTGTGTGTGTGTGTAGACACAAATATGGAATAGTTTATAGAAATATATTTCCTCTAGAAAGAGGATATGTGAGGGCTGAAGAAGCACTGAACCTGCAGCAGAGAACAGTATTCCCAACGGCTGTGTGAGGGCGGCTATATGATCCAGTAGATCCTTGCCCTTCCCAGTTTTAAATGTTGTAAATTCCTAATCAGGACTGCACTATTCCTGCAGGAGCTGTGTTTTACTGAGACTCTGCAATCCCTCTTCAATCCTTATTCAGGCATCATTCTCTTTGAAGTCAGTAGGGCACGTTTTTTTCTGAGCTCAATACTTCAAGATTTTGCCCTATAATTCTGTAACTCAAAACTGGTTTCAAGGCAATTCCCATACATTCATTAAGAGGAGAAAAATACTGATTTAATTTTTGGTCTTTTGTTTTGACTTCACTTTGGTGGAAACAAATATGATTTATATCACAAAACAGACAAAAACAATAGAACATGTGGTTTCCACTCTGTAAAAAAAATCAATCCCAGACTATTCATTGAGAACAGACTCCCATAAGGCCTCCAAGATGGTAAGATGCAGGAGGCTTCAAGTGCTGGGCACCCCAGGCTAAGACTCCGTAAAGAAAGGGACATGAACCATCATGCAGGTCACAAAGGCCACAAGTTAGAACTGGAGGGGGGAAAAAAGTTTTAATCTCACAGTAACTAAATAAAGAAAAAAATGTCCCTTTCTTTACTGGCAACTTCATAATTTCTCTCTTACACAGCACAGGGACTCCCTGCTCTTTCCAGTGCTCTGTGTGCCATCACCTTCATGCAAAACACAGATTGGTTTGGGTTGGAAGGGACCTTAAAGTTCATCTTGTTCCACACCCTGCCATGACCAGGGACATTTTTCACTAGCCCAGGTTGCTCTAAACCCCATCCAACCTGGCCTTGGACACTTCCAGACATCCAGGGGCAGCCACAGCTTCTCTGGGCAACCTGTGCCAGGGTCTCCCCACCCTCACTG
>JAWWMO010000096.1:68568393-68579623 GCA_035047845.1 Dendrocincla fuliginosa
CTGAAGGGGCTCCAGGAGAGCTGGAGAGGGACTGGGGACAAGGCACGGAGGGACAGGACACAGGGAATGGCTTCCCATGGACAGAGAGCAGAGCTGGATGGGCTATTGGGAAGGAATTGGTGGCTGGGAGGGTGGTGAGACCCCGGCACAGGTTGGGCAGAGAAGCTGTGGCTGCCCCTGGATCCCTGGAAGTGCCCAAAGCCAGCCTAGCCAGAGCTTGGAGCACCCTGGTCTAGTGGAAAGTGTCCCTGCCCACAGCAGGAGGGTGGAACTGGATGAGCTTTAAGGTCCCTTCCAATTTCGTGATCCTGTGAATCTACTATTTCTTCCACTTGACTGACAAAAGTGAGGAAAGAAGGAAAGAGTATCCTTTCTTCTGCTTCAGACATCTTAGGCAAAGAAGGCAAGATATGAAAAATAAAAAATGCCTTGGTTAATGATTGGGAGAGGTCTAAAAAGATGACATTGGCAGGTCATCAGACAAGAAATTATTGTAGCTTACAAACTACAGATACATGGACTTGGACGTTGGAGACACCTTCAATATTAACACAATATTGAGAGCAAAAAAGGAGAAAAAAACAGCTGATACTCTTCTGTGTGGTTATTCTCCCAGTTACTTATGGAGAGGGAAACTGAGGCAGGAAAACAGAGTTTGGCTAGCTTTAAATTTTGATGTCTAAATAAAGACCTGAAGGAGGTAAGGCTTTTGAAACCATCAATGCATACACTGAGGGATGAGTTAAGACAAGAGACAGCTTTGGTGTGCGCAACTTATCTCTTAAGACTGGCCAAGGGAGCACCTGGCAGGGCATGACATGGTAATCAACTGTGAGGTGCCAGACATCATCCCTCATCATTGTGGCACCCAACATACTGAAAGGAAAAGGTGGTTTAGCAGTACCATGATGGTGGGCCAAGAAATATTTATCAACAACTTGAAATGAAGCAGATCAGGGAGGGACAAGTCAAACACAATACCAGGGCTCTGAGTACCCCACACATAGTCAAATATGCTCATGAGAGGGAACAACAAATAGGGAGAGGGCTACACAATAAGCAAAATAATGTTTTTCTTATTTCAAGAAAGAAAAGTTATCTGATTCTCACTATTCTGGAGACAGGAAAAGAAGTCGCCAGAATGGAAGAGTTCGAGGTGCCATAGCAGACTTGAAAATTAATAAGCTTGTATTCAGAAGGAGCTGAGCTGGAGTAATGTTACCCCAAAAATTAATTTAGAGATGAATGAAGAGTAAGGAAAAACTGGAGAATACTAAGAGAGGCAGACTGGAACAACACTATCAGAAAAACACGACAGTGAAGGAATTCTGGAAGAGGGTCTTTCAGCAAGAGATGGGTGTGCAATGCCAAAGGCACTGGAAGAACTTAGACTTGGAAGCAAGACCAGTGTCTGCTTTGACAACAGAAATGGCAATATTAGAATGGAACAAGATCAAAGGGAAGCTGGAGACAAGGAAGACAGCTTGGAATCTGCAAAGGACTTGGATAGGATGAGAAAGGAGGGAGCAAAAAGACGATTGTACACATCCACAGGACTTTTAATGATTCTCTGACTTGGCAAACACAGGAAGTGTTAGTTTAGAGCACCCAGAGGAACCTTCTTGTAGTAAATGAAACAGTTGGCATGTGATCTATTTATAAATTTTCCAAAGCCAATTCAAGGGAGACACCAAGCCTTTATAGGCTAACTGCATGAGCGAGTCTAATTTTATCTTCTGTCATGATGGGTGCACCCTGGGGAAATGGCATTCTGCTCACATGGGATGTACTCTCTTGTCTGCAGTACTGCAGGGAAGATAATTCTCTCAATGGCTCCATCATCTTCCGATTTATCCAGCCAACGACCACAAGGGAACCTGAGGCACTGTCCCAGTGATGGGGCATCAATCTCCACCCATTCCAGAAACCAGCCAGTTGAATTACCTGCGGTTGGAAAGATAACAGTGAATAATAACCCACAAAGCCTTTACAGACAACAGGAAATGCGTTCCAGACCTCTAGGAAATAAATCTTTCTTTCTTTTGACAAAGGAAAAATAAAATATGTAACATAAAGATTGTTGAATGCAACTGCAGGACTGAGCTGAAATACTTTACATTTCTGTATCTGTCAGGCTAAAGATGTGCATGAGGAAATGCTAATTACTCCATCACTTGGATTAATTGGCCTTTGTATTAATACAGACAATTTATCAACAAATGTGTCCCTTGCTGCCCCTTAGGAGAAGGGATCCATGCATCCTTCCACTGCCTGCCTTGCTTGTAGTAGAGACAAACATGTCTAAAAGACAGCCAACACTTGATAATCAAAACAACAAAAATATTAATAAAGGAATAAGACAAGTCCATAAGTTCCACATGACAAAACCAAATATGATGTTTGGTGAAATGCAAAACTAAGGAAACTCTTGCAGATGCAGAGATTGCAAAGCTCCCTGCAAGTGGCCACTGCTGAGCTCATATTGCCACAGTCATGTGAATGGAATTAGCAGCAAAGACAGCAGTAACAACAGCCAAACTGACAGCAAGGATCTGTCACCAAAAGGTAAATGACATTTGGGGTCTTGGAGGCAGGTTATTTTACACAGCAATGTGCCTAGGACCCTAGAAATACTGCCTTGTAAAGCAGATTATCTTACCTTTATTGTCATGGCCTATCTTGATTTTTTTCAGGTCTCCAATGTCCACAGACTCCACGGTAAACTCATCTACCTTCCCACGCTCAAATTTGTTCTTGTTAATCTTTGAGGCCTTTAGGCTGACTACCCCTGTTGTGGCGATGCAAAGGGACATTGTTCAGTGTGTGAAACAAATCCTCTGGGAATGTCAACAGTGGAACGAGGGAAGGGGCTAAAATGCAAAAACTGGCTTTTCATCTCAAGGTCTGAGCTTTGTCCCTTCCCCTGAACCCAAATGTGTACCAACACCCACAATACACAGGATTCCTCCCTTGAATGATCCTCTGACAGTGTAAAAAGGACGATGCTGTTGTGTTATGTTCACAGCTGAAGAAATCAGTGCCACCCATCAGTTCCCTGTCACTCTCACAGGCATCCCAGTCACTGCACACAGAGCTCATTTGCTTCCAGGAGGATTTACTCATCAGCTGATTAAATACTTCTGGGCCACTCAAAGAGGCAGAGTAGGGCTGGATTTCAGGAGCATGCTGATTTATTGATAAGGAAAGCAAACCATCCACCACATTCACTGCTCAGTAACGTAGTCCCAGTCAACTGTGCTGTTTCTATAACTGAAGAGAAACCCTTTAGACCAGCAGTTGGTGCAAATCAGCATCGAAAACTTCAGCAATGATTTACAGCAGCTGTTGGTGTCAAGTGGTGTCCAAGTCACCACGATGTATCACCAACAGCAGAAACACAGAGTAGGTTGAAAAAGGCATGAGGAGTGGGTATTGAGGAAATAAAGGGAGACCCTGACCTATTTTTCAGGTATCCAGCAGCGAGTTGCTGTCCTTTTACATTGTGTGAGGCCATACCTGTATCATCTTTACTTCCATAGAGTGTGATGAAGACGTTGGCATCTGTCCCAGCATTCTTCTTGTCCCCGGTTTTCACTTTCACAGTGTATGTCGTTGATTTAGCTGTCAGATAAAATATCTTAATTTAAGAGTGTGAAGTCTGACCAAGAGTTAACTCTACTTTTCCTTCCGTATGTGTGCTTGGTTTGACTTTTATTTTGACTGATCACAGCCATGTTGTAATCTCTAATTCCTATCCTGTGCCGTGGTAGCTCTTGAGGTGAGCTGGGCTATCTGGTTGCAGAATCATCTCCTGCTCCAGTCATTCAGTACATTGCCTGCACATCTGCAGATAAGAAATGTGCTCAAGCCTTCCCATTTGCTTCCTGAGGACCTCTAATACTCCTCAATGCTGCCTCTGCCTATAATACTTAATTTAAAAAAAATACATACCCCCTCCCTTTATTTTATAAGCACCAAATAATATATGTGCATGTAACACGCAGCAGAAGGTATGCACACCAACATATACAGCTCATATTCACAAACACACCCTCCAGAACAGCATCATCATTCACCATCATTTACCAAGATCAGTAAACTCATAAAAAATATGGAAAAGTCTAATATAGTCCTCACTGCGCTGCTATAACCTACTCAAGATTTCCAAAATAGAACATTTCCTCCATAGTTACACACATGTTTCCAAAGTGATGCTTAACCAGCACATCTTCCTGAACCAAAGGGATAAACACTTTGTGGAATTCATTTGACTATACAACTTATGGAAATTATTCAGGTATTCAAAAACTTCTGAGGAGGAAGTTAGGAGAGAGTTTGAAACATTTCACTGACTGGGAAACCTGTTGGGTCCTCAGCACCTTGCAGCATCAGACCCAGGAGTGTGTCACTGCTCTGTGGTTATCATGCAAAATTAATTACAAGTGAGGCAAAATTATTTTGGAGGACAACTGACACAAGCAGCAAGATGGAAAGTGAGATAAATTTAGGTGCCTTCCCTTTCTCTGCCTATGTTTACTCTCTGCTCAGTTTTATATTGAAACATTTAAGCATTACAGTCTATGATGTGAAATGAATGAGATTTATTCCTTAGCAACAACTGTGCATTTCAGCTGAGAGATGATGACTGAACATGCTACCTATCTTCCTAGCTTTGTCATTTTGGGTCCAATTTTGCAAGATGATTAAATCAACTAAAAATGAGGAGGGTCCACTCCTCACTGTCTGACACACACTTCACACTTCATTCACACCTGAAAATTTCATGCTGGGAGAAAAATTACCCACAGCCCAGTGAGTAACTGCTACTGCCAAGTGCTAGTGCCCTCAGCAGTGCTATTAACTTGGTCCCTTTCCAACCCCACACTGGAAGAAATACAAGTCTAACATAAACCTTTCTGTTCCAGGCCCAGCGTTGCAAGAGACTGGCCATCGTTTTCCGAATCTTTCTTTACAAATGCTTCATCCACTGGCACCAGCTCCCTGACAATCTGACCGTCATCTTCCTCCACTGCTAACCAGCGCTGGCATGGGAAATAATACCTACAAGAATGACAGCAGCACCCAGCACTTACACAGGACTTCACAGGCTTTAGTAACATAAACAAGAAAAGATCAGAGGCTACTTAAAAAACAAACAAAACAACCAAAACCCAATAAACGTAAAGATTACTCAAAGCCAAACAGTACATCTGTTTTCATCTTTGAGATCTGGTGTCATTTGTGGGCACTAAATCTGTAAATAGGTTATGAAGCACTTACTGCAAAGTGCTGTTTCTGGGCTGCCAGTCCCATATGATTGATTAATTTTAGTTTTCAGTCTAAGAAAAAGTTAAATAACTCGAGGGAACCTCCAGTCTCACAGGCATTTTGTGTTTATGAAGGCTGGACCATTCTTTAGTCCTTGGGAGCAGTCCCACCCACCCATTGTGCAACTTTTAAGCATGTTGATTCAAGCATGTTCCAGCTCAGGGGAAAGCCTGTATTTCGGGTTTTGAACAGCCCAGTCTTTGCTAACCCAGCTTTCTGTGAAAATCATGGGATTTGCTTGGGCCAGGATTTGTTTTGGCCCAGACCTTTCCATTTGGTACAAAACAGAAATGAAATGCGAGCTCCCAGACTTCAAAAATATGGCCTAGAAAGGAAATCTTGAATGCAGGCTCTGCTCAGGGACCTTCCCCAAGAGGAAGAGTTGAGTTCCTCCCGGGAGAAACAGAGACAAGCTGAGGTTGCCTTCCAAATACTGCTGGTTCTCAAAGTGCAGAGATGCTGGGACAGCAAAACCCCCCACAGGTACCCCAGAATGGCCCCATGCTCAGTGTAACACCACAATCACCCCAAGGCTCCCAAAAGATGCCTGCTCCCCCTAAGTGGGTGAGGAGCTACAACGATGCCCCTCTGCACCTCCTCTGCCTCCCCACAGCTCTGCAGGCTCCTGAGAGAGGGGAACCCTCTTCTGGCCATGTGAGAAGGGTGCTCACGTGGTGCTGTCTTTGAGGTCAATAATCTCTACCCTCTCCAGGAACCAGCTTGGGCTGGTACCAGAGTTATCGTGGCGAATCCGCAGCTTCTTCAGCTCGCCCAGGTCGACAGCTTTGATGGTGAACACATCCACCTGCACAGGAGGCAAAAGGCACATGACTGTGTTTCCCAGAAGGCAGGAGAGAAAGGCAGTAAATGGCCAAAGGTAATCTTTTTTCCCATTAAAAAAGTAGGTGGCTCTAAGTTCTCCTTGTACTTTGTGTGTGTGTGGACAAAAATAGCTACAAAGCCATGAGGCTCCTTCATGGAGCAGCCATGGATCTGACAACCCTTCACTCCTTTCTTTATCTCATCCCAATTTCAGCTTCCTCTAGGTTTAACTCACCCCTCCCAAATATCATTCCGTTCAGGCTTGGTATTTTCCCACAAATTGGATCTGGAACTGAACACAAACATATTGACTCCATGGAAATTCTCCTGTTCACCTCTGTGTAGAATCACAGAATATCCAGGGTTGGAAGGAACCCACAGGAATCACTGAGTCCAGCCCCTGGCTCTGCACAGGACGGCCCCAAAATGTAGCCCATATGCTTCATTTCAAACCACAGGATATCTTCTCTTTGTCATTTACCACAACCAAAAGGTTCATTTATTAACTGTGTTAGTGTGACAGGATGGTCCTTGTTATCATAACAGTTTAAACATCTTAATGTGATTAATATGTTGGTAGACTCCGGGTTTGTTCTCCCAGGAGTAAAGAGCATTACATTTGCAGCTTGGAACTCTTCCCACTGAATGAAGAACCGTGTGCAGGTTGCAGTTTCACCAGTGCCAAGCTCATAAATCACAGCTAACAGCTTATTTAACAACCTTAGGCTCTTTTTTGTGTGATTGCAAGTTTTCCACAGCTGCTTTTTGTTTTCTTTTTTTTTTTTTTGTTATGCAGAATTATTCCTTGAAAAACTCCTGGCTATAATAATACCTTGTTAATTGTTCATAAACTTTTTTATGGGAAATACTCCATTTACAGGAGATGTTCTTTAATTGCATTGGAAGATAATGTAATTACAGCACACCATGTAATATTGCTTTTATTCCCTGACTGGCTGAGTGGAACATTTATAGTAGTATTTGCAATCTAAATACCTACATACTTGAGCTGCCTCACAAATGCTCTCCAATATTAATATAAAGTCTGTGGTTTTCAACTATTCCTGGGAGGAAGCATTATTACTAGAATGCTAACAGAAAGCAGATGCAAAAGGTGACCCCAATGAGAAACTGGTATTCAGTTTATTATTCAAATGAATTCCCCTGGAAAATGCTTCGAGGAATTTTGCTTTACATACTTTAGAAATAAAACATGTTTGAGCTTTAAGCTGAAAGAAGCCAAGCCTTGCAGAGAAGAGGCTGTATTGAAAGGCCAGCACAATAAACAAGGCAGCTCTGCCAGCCTTCTGCTTGCCTGAGTGAGTTGAGTTCATGCATTACCTGTCCCTTCTCAAACTTGTTGAAGTTATTCGACCTTTTCAGCTGGCGCTCACCCGTGTCTCCTCTTTCTAAGCCATAGATGTTCAAGAAGACATTAGCATCTGTCCCAGCCCCATACACAGTCCCAGTGAGAACGTGGACCTCGTACGTGTTCTCTGCAAGTAAAGTTGCCAAGGCAGGTCAGGAGGAGCCCAGAAATGGCCTTGTTTCATCAAATCCATGGCTCACCATGAAAGCATGTCACCCCTGGAGCTTGCTTGCACCCATCTTAAAACATGAGCAGCTCCATCTTTCTCCAGCCCTTGTCATTAGCCTTAACAATAGTTACATCTTGCTAAACTCCCAGTCACAGTGGTAACCTGTGGGACTCGACCAAAGCACCCCAGACAGCCCTTGGAGAATCCTATGGAAGTACTTGAGGATATTTCAACTTCAGGCTGTCTCCTCCGTGCTCTACTTTAGTTTAACCACCACCCTCTTCCTCCCCAGTGCTGATCAACCAATACACAAGGTAAGCTGCTCTGTGGGCCTGGGGGGACATAAATGGTCCTGCCAAGCACTGCAGCGTGATTATCATTCTTCATGCAGCTCCTGGATACACATACACACACACATTCTCTCTGATATTTACCCTCCAGGTCAGATTCTCCATCAGGCACCAGCTCCACCACAAGCTCCTTGTCCCCTTCGTCTCTAGCCAACCAGCGGTGTGCCACGAATGTGTAGACTTCCATTCCTTCCTCCACCTTGGTCTGCTCTTCTTCAACCTCATCAGACTTCTTTTTCTTCTTCTTTTTGTCCGGGTCCGTGGCTTTCGTGGCAAGCCTCTTCAGCGTGACACTTTCCAGGAACCAGCCATCCCCAATGCCTGTCCCGTCATGGCCTATCCGAATCTTATAGATCTTGCCAACATCTGCAGCCTCTCTCTGCCACCAAGGGAAAGTCAGCACCCAGCAGGATAAAAGACAACTCAATTTCATAAAGTACATTCTTGAAAACGGAGAACACCACCTCTATCACCCAAGGTATCTAAGCAAGGGTAAGAACAATTTTTATGCATGTTTACCTTTACTTTTTAATTCCTGTTTTACTTTTTCCTTCCTGCTTTACCATTTCATGCTTTCCACTACCAAATCTCATGTGAACAGACTGGGCTGAAGACATTCAGAGCAGTTGTGGTGAGGGTAGAAGCTGAACCCCTATTTATTGGGCTCCCTACTTCCCCATCACTCTCCTCACCAGTATTTTCTCTGCATCATCATTAAAAGTGAATATGCCAAAATATCATACCAGGTTTTTACAGATTCTCAGTGCATGGGATCTTTTGAAAACTAATAATAAGATACATTTCATACTTAGCACACAACATGAACCCAGCAAGCAGCAATAATGGCATAGTGAAAAGGCTCAGATAACCTGATAACCTGTTCCCTAACACAGACCGTGGGTTTGGACTGACCTTCTCCTTCCCTCTATCCAGAAAACTTGAGAAGTATTTTCTCAATTCACTAGTGTTCAGAGAGGATACAGTCACTCGTGGTTACAGTGCATCAGTGGCAGAAGGCTGATCAGTAAGATTTACATCTCTCTAGTCAGTACAGCAGACACAAAACCTTCGTGGTTTAGATTATCTGTCCAGATTACTTCCTAATGAAGCTGGATACAAGATTTTATTCCACACAATCCTTCAACAAGCAAGGACTTGTTTCTGATGATTGCTTATGCTGTTAGGCACTGTTTATGTTTTAAAACTTGCAAATATTTCCTTCAGGCTGAAATCTGAAACTTGGCATGTAAGGTTTTAGTCTAGAAGCATTTTGTAGATTAAAACAAAATCAATTGCCCACAAGATTCTTATCAGAAAACTAAAATTGATCCAGCTGTCTTGACATAAAGAATGTGTCTTTCCTTACATGGCTTTATCTTTAGATTTGCTATAATCATCCTGCATGCCCTGTCCAAAACTGATAGCATTTCCTATTAGCATGTAGCTCACAGAATCTTATTTCTGCCTGTATCTTTTTGTAAATATTCATACAATGAAAGAGATAAAAGACCTGTCCATTTATGCCTCAGAGCTTCTGCCTTGTGTGCTTATAAAGAAGAATTACAGAAAATGGGTATCACTTTCAAATCTGGCAATAAATATCTGAGAGAGGATATAAACACAGCTATATAAATAGAACACTGTACATATGGCTTTATTATAAATCTGATATTGGCTAATAGCTTTTACTCATAAATTTTGAAAAGCTTATTTCCTTTAAAACCAGAGAAACCTAATCTTAAAATTATAGAGTTTTTAAAAAGCAAACATGTATAAGGTAGTAGTCATTTTAAATACCAAACAATTCATTAAAAATGGATAACTCCATTCTCTAAAGCAAGAAAATTAGGTAGGAGGAGGTGAACAGATCTCAAAAATACACAATAAAAATCAGGTAAAACTGTGGATAAAGGCACCTCTATTTGGCCAGTGACAGCAAGGAGGACACCTCAGTCGTGATAATTCAAGGGAGCTTCAGCAATTCGCTCCAAGCTTCACTGTAAGGAGATGGATCCAACCTCTGTGGGACTGCAAATTCAAAAGACGTTGCAGGCACCACTGTGCTGAGCCCTGTGCTGTGAGCTCATATGACAGATGTGCCTTAAATCCTGCTTCCATCTGGACTCTGTGCTGTCCTGTCCAGATGTTGGTCTTTCCTCCATACAGGAGCATGTGCCTCTGACACGTCCTGACCCCACATCAGGGCAAGAGCTAAGACCATTCCTTTTCCCCAGATCTTTATTTCTCTGTGCAGAAAACCCAAGTTAAGAAGGCAGAAAAGGACACTGGTCCCAAAGGGAGAGGATGCCTGACCACGTGGTGATCCCTGTCTGCTGCTCAGCCTCATCAGCCCAGAACCTCTTGCTAGATTAGCCAGGTCCTGGCTCACCCACCTGAATTACATCTGAGCTTCTCACCCTTCCAAACGCTCTGCTGGGCTGCTCAGAAAGAGGTGTGGGCTCTGCAGTATTGTGAGAGACTGAAATGTTAATTGTGAATGGCCCAAACAACAGCAGGGTGATGCCCAGGTGCAGAGGGGGTGCACACACATCACTACAAGGTGGGTTTTGAGACAGATGAGGGAAGAGGTCAACAAAAAGCAGGTCCTGCAAGTTTGGAGAGTGCTTTTATCATGCCAATGTCCTCCCTTACACAAACAAAAAGTCCCCTCGAGGGATGTACCAGGGCATTCACTTGTAGACTTGGTTTTCATACCATCTGATGGGGCATAATTGGCACAACTAGGCTGAGGTGAAAGGTAGGTCTCATGTCTTAGAAGGGGCCATAGACCACAAAAGACCCCCGAAGTGCCCAGTGATCCACAGTGTTACTTCAGGCAGTGTAAAACTTACCACCCCAAGGAAGGTACCTGGGCATTCCCCTCTAGCCTGAGCATTTATTAACCCACTAAAATTTGTGTTTTGTGGGTTCCCCCCACCCTCGATGGATCAAGATTGTGACCATCACTTCGACCAATGGACATTGAAACAGCAACAACCAAATCTCATCACTGAACTCACAGGTGGTGACTATTTACCTGTCTACTCTTACCATTTCTTTCTCTTTCCTTCTTTTCCCTCAGACAATGGAAAGGGAAAATAGCACGTGGTCAAGCCCCAAGTATAAGACTGATGTCTTTTGAGATCTAACATGACCAGCTCTTTTTGGAAGTAAGTGTAAGCAAACAGCACT
>JAWWMO010000096.1:68661203-68671644 GCA_035047845.1 Dendrocincla fuliginosa
TTTCCAGACCTTTCTAACCAGACCCAATAAAAACCACTCACCCTGTTCAATAAACGACCATTTTACTCCTCACCCTGCATAGAGTGGTCCTTCCCAGGCACCCGGCAGGTCTGTGTCAAATGGCGCCCGGAACATGAGGGCGTTAAGGATTGATTTTCAAATCCTCGCTCCTGTCCCTCCAGGCTACAATTGAGACCCCGAGAGAGGCCCTGGTTCGTCTCGATCCGACAGATCCCTCCACAGCAAGAGTCACCTGGAACCCCAGTCCAGAGAAGAGCTCCTGGTGCTTTCCCCTTCGCACCCCTGGCGACAGAGGACGGTTCCGACGAGAGGATTCCCCGTGACCGGCAGAAGTTCCTCGAGAGGTGAGGCTTTGGAGAAGCTATCTCCCTCCCTAAAATATCCTGAGCCCTCCCCCTGAAGCCCAGTTTTTCCCCTACAGTTCACGTTACGCCAGTCATGGGTTTCGCTCAATCAAAAGTGGCTTCAAAAAATTACAGAAAACTAAAATTCTACTTAAGAGCTAATGCCCATCCAGTTGATAAAGATTCATTAAAAATTCTCACTCAATGGATGGCTGCACAAAAGATTACCATACGACTCCCGTTATCATATGAGGCGTGGGACTATTTAGGTTATGCTTTATGGGACGCCTCTGAACGGCATTTCGACAGAAAAGCGGCGAAAGCGCTTCCCGCTTGGTCTTTAATTTTAAACATCCTGGATAAAGACTCAAGTTCAGACTCGTCAGCGAATAATTCCCCTCAGAATCTGCGTCGTTCAACCGCGAGAGAGAAGGGTAAAGCTAGGGACAGAACTGCGCGACAATATGGCGGCGGGACCCCTCACAGGGAAAGCGCTGTGTCATCCACACAATATGGTGGCCCAGCCTCGTGTCCTTGTTTCATGCCAAAACCACAAAGTGGCCGAGGCTTCTCCTCCAGCTCCCCAGCTCCACCCCCTCCTCATTACATCACCAGTTTAGGCGAGGAGCAATTACGTTACCCCTCAGGGGGCTGGGAGGACTTACGTCATCCCTTGGAGGACCGGAAGCAAGATAGCTGCGCCCATCTACCAACACCAACTGCCAACAATCCTTCCACCACCGAGAACCCTTTCCGTTTGTCAGCTACCCCTAGCTGCCCCGAAATACCATTTGTCACCTCTCCACCAGTATACACCACTGAAACACGATGGGGTTCAGTAAGAAAGGAGGCAGAGAAAGATGGCAAAACTGAATTACTCAGCATCTTTCCTGTCTTCTACAACCCTAACAAGCCGCCTACTTGGGACCCCCTTCATTATCCTATAATGAAGGACCTCAAGAAAGCAGTCACCGATTACGGGGTCGCAGCCCCATTCACCATCGAGCTACTAGAGTCTTTGTTCTCAGCTTATGTACTTACGCCTAGAGATATTAAAGTCATTATAAAGTCTATCTTTTCTTCGCTGCAATACTCAATGTTTATCAGCGAATGGAAAGATCTAATAGAAAAACATGTAGAAATTAATTACAGATATCAAAATGTCTCATTATTACAAATTATTGATAGATACCTTGGAACCGGAGCCTTTACTGAAGTGATACATCAAGTTAGCATTCCGGTCCAAGAACTGAATGCTTCCAAATACCTAGCCTTAAAAGCTGTTAAATCAGTAGCTGAAACCACCAGGCCAGCGTCATCTTTCACAAAAGTCTATCAAGAACCAGATGAATCTTTTACAAAGTTCGCAGAGCGGCTTCGTGAAGCCATTGTCAGGCAGGTTCCTTCGCAGCAAGCTCAGGATGAATTATTCCAAGAGCTTGCAGTGGAGAATGCAAATGATGATTGCCAGAGCATTCTCCTCAGTTTGAAGGAACCTACGATGGCAGATATGATTAAAGCCTGTAGAAATGTTGGCACCATCAGTCATAAAAGAGAAATGAAAGCCAAAGTTAATGCAGACCTTATTAAAGAGGCGATGATGGCTTCACCTAATTTAAACATTCAGGCTATGGAAGTGCTCAGCAAACAGCAAGCAGACCAAGCAGAAGTTATTTCAGAAGGATTTCAGGTTTTAAAAGATGAAATTGCGGCAGGAAAAGAACTCGCTGCTAAAGGACAATGTCTAAAATGTCGCGGAATAGGACATTATATCAGGGACTGCCCATACGCAGTGGCCAGGCCAATGATCAAACCACCATCCCTCTGCCCGCGATGCAGAAAAGGCTACCACTGGTCACGTGTATGTCGTGCAGTCTACGACGCGGAAGGGAGACTGTTGTCACCTAAATCGTCTCCTAAAACCTCACAACGAGAGTTGCAGGGAAACGGACATGCGAGCGCCCGGGGGGGCGCGCCGACACCAAAATTCCCCCGCAGACCGTATTTCCAGACCCTGCCTACGATAGTGGAGTAGTCCCTTCTTCCTCTGTACCATTTTATGAGTTAATTTTGCCTAGTTCTGTTTCCCTTCTGATTTCCTCTCCCAATAGTCTTACTGTTGTGTTACCCTCCGATGTTAATGTTTCTTCGTTTAAAGACCTTGTTCTAGGTTCACCTCCTATGGCAGATGTTGGAATTCAAGTTTTACCTACAATCACCACTGTTGAGCCAGGAACTCCTTTTCAAATTCACAAGATCGTAGCCTGTCCTCCCGTCTCTTTACCAGCAAAAGAAGTAATAGCTACTGATACCCCAGTACACACTTTAATGACTGCTGACAATGTCGTTTGTGATAATGTGAGTATTCAGGTGATGTGGGCTCAGGCTATCTCAAACCACCGTCCGGTACTCCAGTGCCAAATTTATAATTCGGTAGACCGCAAACCCTTGTCAATTTCTGGAATTTTGGATACCGGTGCCGATGTCACAATCGTTGCCGAGAAAGACTGGCCAAAAAATTGGGAAACCGAAACTTCTTTTAATCTGATTACTGGAGTAGGAGGAATCAAATATCCAAAAAAGAGTACAAAACTTCTCTCCATAATGGGCCCAGATGAAAAATTGGCTATTGTTTCTCCCTTTGTTCTTTCTCTTCCTATAACACTCTGGGGAAGAGATGCGTTAAGCCAGTGGGGTTTTTCCCTCTCTTCAGATTTGTAGTGCGGGTCACTGAAGAGCAGCACACCCCTGCCCTGACCTGGCTCACTGATGAGCCAGTCTGGGTAGATCAGTGGCCCTTAAGAGGGGACAAGCTGCATGTCTTAACACAACTCGTCCAAGAACAACTGGACAAAGGTCACCTTATTCCATCCACCAGTCCGTAGAATTCCCCAGTGTTTGTTGTAAAGAAAAAGAACGGCAATTGGCGACTAGTCCATGACCTTTGTAAGATTAATGTGGTCATCGAGCCTATGGGGGCTGTTCAACCTGGCATGCCATCGCCCACAACGATCCCCCAAGGCTTCCAAATTAAGGTCATTGACATTAAAGATTGCTTTTCCAAATTCCATTGAATATGAAAGATTCCTCCTGTTTTGCCTTTTCCGTGCCTTCCATCAATATTCAGGAACCGGAAAAACGCTATCAATGGACAGTGTTGCCCCAGGGAAGGAAGAATTCTCCCACTATTTGCCAAAATGTGATAGCTCCGTTGCTATTGGCAGTGAGGAGATCTTTCCCTGAGGTAATACTATATCATTACATGGACGACATTCTCATTGCTTCTCAGTCAATTACAGCACTTAATTTAGCTACAGACAAAACTTTATTAATCTTGAAACAGCATAAGTTTGAGATCTCCCCCGAGAAAGTTCAATCAACTTCCCCCTGGAAGTATCTCGGGTGGAGAATCTCTCAAAAATCCATTACTCCGATGAATGTGACCATTAACACCAATATCAAAACGTTACATGACCTACAATCTTTACTAGGAACCATTAATTGGGTGAGACCTAATCTGGGAATTACTACAGATGAATTGCAGCCCTTATTCCACCTTCTTAAAGGAGATTCTGATCTTGCATCTGCCAGAACATTAACTCCAGAAGCCACAAAAGCACTAGAAGTTGTCCATAGAAAATTGTCAACACCTACAGCTTCTAGGCAGTGGCCTGACGTTCCACATGTAGTATTCATTTTTAAAGGAAAAACACAACCATTCGCAGTGTTAGGACAGTTTAAAAAGTCGGCACAAAAAGTTCTCTTGTGGGAATGGATTTTCCTATGCCATCAATTCTCCAAAACTGTTACAATGATAGCTACTCTGTGTACTAAAGCCAGACTCCGATCATGGGAGTTAACAGGATACGAACCCAATACTATTTACCTTCCTTTTAACATGGTAATGTTGCAGCATTTGTTATATTTTAGCAATGATTTTCAGCTGGCACTAGATGACTTTACTGGCTCTTTATCTGTTCATTTACCTTGCACCCCATTACTACAGTTTCTCTCAAGTGCTCAGTTATATGTAGACCCTTTATGCTCAACTACTCCGCTACCAGCCGCTAGAACAGTTTTTATGGATGGGTCAGGAAAAACTGGAAAAGCTGTCGTCTGCTGGAAGTCCGACAATGGGTGGGAGCATGATGTTCATGTAGTCAGAGGCTCCCCCCAAATTGTCGAACTTTCGGCAGTACTCAAAGCTTTCAGCCTATTTCCAGAAGAATTGAATATTGTTTCCGATTCTTTCTATGTAGTAGGTATTGTTCAATGGTTAGAGCATGCCTATTTGAAAGATGTCAGCAACCCATTGTTGGCTACACTGCTTCGATCTCTTTTTGTGGAAATTCACTCCCATCATAACAAATTCTTCATTTGCCATACCAGGTCGCACACCAACCTTCCTGGACCCATCGCAGAAGGTAATGCCATCGCTGACTTGCTGGTAAGTTCTGTCATTATCCCTAATCATGTGGAGCAAACTCGCCTCTCCCATGAGTTTTTCCACCAGGGAGCCACAGCTCTGAAACGGAGCTTTAGCCTTTCCTTCTCCCAAATTCAAGCAATTGTCTCAGCTTGTGGAGACTGCCAGCAAGTCACCCCATTAACTCCTGGGGGTGTGAACCCCTGAGGGTTAAGCGCGCAGCAGATATGGCAAATGGAGGTAACCCATTTTCCTTCATTTGGCAAGCTAAAATTTGTCCATGTTTCAATTGACACTTTCTCTGGTCTCATGGTGGCAACAGCACACTCAGGAGAGAAAGCAAAAGATGTTAAAAAGCATCTCTCTGTCGCCTTTGCCACGATGGGAGTCCCAGAGAAAATCAAGACCGACAATTGCCCTGCTTACACGTCCAATTCGTTCAAAGATTTCTTGAACATGTGGGGAGTGCAACATGTCACCGGCATTCCTCACTCTCCTACTGGACAGGCCACTGTTGAGAGGGCTCACCAAACATTGAAAAATATGTTAATTAAACAAAGAAGGGGGAGTGCAGGTCTAACCCCTCAAGAACAATTTAATAAAGCCCTCTATGTCCTAAATTTTTTAAATAGATTGGATGATCAAAATTTATCACCAGTTGAAAGACATTTCGGCCCTAAAACAGACCTGCTAGATTTGGGAGTGAAAGTAATGTGTAAAAATTTAGAAACAGGCCAATGGGAGGGCCCCTTTTCCATTATTACATGGGGAAGGGGCTATGCTTGTGTTTCCACAGAAAGCAGTCCGAGATGGGTGCCGGCAAGGGTTGTCAGACCTTTCAAGCAGCTTTCGTCATCATCGCCGCCAGCATCATCACCTTTAAAGAAGCCTACTCAGTAGAAAGTAATCGGAACCAGAACGATCCCAAACAGATCATTCGAATTGAAAGATCAGCAGAGCAAAAAGAATTGAAATCTCAAAATTCGGCCCAATGGACCGACCTTTCTCGGAATAATATGTGGGTTGCACTAGCCGACATGATTGGAAAAGAATCACTCTGTCTTTCGGTGACAGACGTGAGTGATCCTTTTCAATCATGTGTGGCAGGAGTTCCATGGAGAAAAGATAATTGGAAATGGTTTCTTAATAATTATACTCCCTGGTGCGCCTCCTATGATTTCGAGAACGGCCCGTTTTCTCGTTGTTACAAGAAAGGTTTATTCTCCCCGTTCCGGCCTGAAAATCCACCAGAAAAGCCAGTTAGTCTTTCATACAGTGTTTTACCTCCCCAAGAAATCAAAATCAAAGGATCCCTTCCCGCAACGTACTGTTTTTATTTTGCCCTAGCAAAAAATCACCCACCTTTACACAAAGTTCCTGTTTCTCCTGACCCAGGATCGGGTTATGCCAAATTTTCTAATTGGTGCAATATGTCTTTAGACAACATGGCCAGATTTTCTGCACCTAAGAAGAATGTAGATCTTCCTCCTAAAACATTTTTAATTTGTGGAAAGAGAGTTTGGAAAGGGATCCCTGCAGGAGCAGTAGGAGGTCCCTGTACGTTTGGTCAACTTACGTTGTTTTCGCCAAATCGTAACCTGTCTAGTCATCTAGCTAAAACTAATACAGGAATTCGTCCAAGGAGAAGTGCTCCTTCTAACTATCTTCCATTTACGGAAAATTGTGATTCCACAATTCATTACTGGACCACTACACAAGACACAGTAAGTTCCATCCTGTTGCCTGCTATTGGAACAGCTCATGCTTTAAAATTGCTTAACAAGATGGGATGCTGGCTCTCAAAAGAGGTCAATGCCACCACTGATGCACTTGAAGGGTTGCTCTCTGATACTAAAACATTAGAAAAGGTAACCCTTCAGAATCGAGCCGCGATAGATTTCCTCATACTAGTCAACGGACACGGGTGCGAGGAGTTCGACGGCATGTGCTGTATGAACTTCTCCACCCGTTCCCAGACAATACATTCCCGGATTAACGAATTAAGGACTATGGTTAAAAACATTCAAATAAACCAAAGTAGCTCCTCCGGCGGTATTTTCGATTGGTTTCCCAATTGGAACACCTCCTTAGGGCTAAAACGTTTTGTAATTATGTTGATTATGGGGATTTTTATTGTTTTAATAGTACTTTTCCTCATTTTGTGTGTCTATAGTTGTTTTAAATTAGGTTTGTTCAAGTCTGTTTCAGCCAACCTTCCTGTACCATCAAGCAAAAAAGGGGGAGATGTGGGAATACGACTAACCGAATACCGGAGATGGAGACAGTCGAAGAGACAGAAAAATAAGAAACATACCCGTCAAGAGAGCTCGCTTTGGATTGAGGGCAGAGCTGAAGTAGACTGATGAGTTTTTCAAAATTTTGATAGAATAGTTAACAGCTGTATGTGTTAGAATAGGAATAATTACGTTTGTATTGTTCCAATGTTCTTATTGGATAGTCCGCCGTAGTTACGCTTATGTGATTGGTTGCCATTTCCCTTGTTCCCATTGGCCAGCCTGTGGTGCAGTGTGGATCCACCATGTATGGCTGGCCCCTCCTCGGTCTCTCCTTATTGGTTGTAGCGTGTCCCCCTATTTTCCTTATTTGGTGCAGACTGCCTTGAGTCCTCCCTAGACCATGCTCTGTTTCCAGACCTTCCTAACCGGACCCTATAAAAACCCCTCACCCTGTTCAATAAATGGCCATTTTACTCCTCACCCTGCATAGAGTGGTCCTTCCCAGGCACCCGGCAGGTCTGCGTCAGCATTGTCTACTCTCATAATACCATCCTCATCCTCCCAATGCTGCTTATCTTGAAAAAGTATTAAGGTTTTGCAGCACACAGACTACTCTGAAGAGATACTGAAAGTCAACTTCTGGCCAAACTTTCTTCTTTCAGATTTTTTTTTTTTCACCTCCATTCTTGCACCTGTGATAAAATTATCACCACCAATTTTCTTTTTTTCTTTTCCTTTCTTTTTTTTTGGCTAAAAGAATTAGTTTATAAGACTTCTGCCAAGCTGATTAGAGGCGTTGTTACAAGCTGCCAAGAAACAAGAGTGCAAGTGTATATATGTGTGTCTGGGAAAGGATAAAAGTAAAATAATTGCAGCTGAACTTGCCTAGATAACAGCAAACAAATACAAAACTTTCTATTAAGCTTACATTAAAAAAACCAGCCAGAAAAGCTGTCAGAGTTACAGGGATCCAGACCTAACCCAAGAAACAGCAATACCCCTTATCTGTCTGTGCCATGGATTTACTCTCAGGCTGTCAGACTTGATCTAGTTATTTCCAGCAGGACTCACTGCTTCCTACTCCTTATCTGAATACGGCTGTAAGCAGCTGTACACATGCAAATAAGCTTCCCCAAAATGCACCACACTAGCTCCCTCCCCAGGTATCCTCAAATCTCTTCCCAAGTACCCTCTGTGTTATTTGTCGAAGGTGACTCCGCCACAGCTGCACAGGGGCTCTCCCTCCTGCAACAGTGGGCAAGAAGCAGATGCTCAGGTCATAGAATCACAGAATGGGCTGGGGTGGGGGAAGAGGCCTTCATGATAATCTTATTCCAACCCCCTGCCAGGGGCAGGGACAACTTCCACCAGCCCAGGTTGATCCAAGGCCCATCCAAACTGGCCTTGGACACTTCCACGGATCCAGGGGCAGCCACAGCCTCTCTGCCCAATTTGTGCCAGTGTTTCAGCACTTCAAGACAAAACCTGCTTGGCTACCTCCTGCTTGCAAAATAACTAATAAATTCTAATTACAGCACAGGCAAAGAACAGACCAAGTTTAACACCTATTGGCAATAACATTTCCCATGGAGAACAGTTGGATTTTGGTCTGGTGATTCCAGGTCCTACTGCTCATACTGAGGCTGGTCAGACTGGATAGCAACATGAACACCTGTAGTTGAATGTTGGGGTATTAAAAAACAAAGCTTCCAATACTGGAGAATTGAGCATAGCTACAATAAAATTCACCATCTCCCCCAGTGTTCATCTCTCAGGTCTGAATTCAGGTTCCAACAACCTTTTTTGTACTGATGCCTGCCAGGTCGAAACAAGACTGATTTTGGGTGTCCAGGCAGGCACTGGCACACAAAGACTGTGCTGAGGTAAACTAAAGTGCTCAACTTTTCCATTTTCAGACCAATTTCCAAGCTTTTCACTATTGGTGTTTGAACTCTGTTTCCATAGGGACACTTACCAATGCAGTAGGAGTTCATGGTTAACTCTGTTTGTGGATTTGTTTTGTGCCACAGCATGTACCAACAGATGAGCAGAGAGATTTCTGTCATTTTGTAAAATGTAGATTAAGAGCCAAAATCACCTGAGTATGACTCAAACTCAACCGACTCAGAAGATTTTCACTCCTGAGAAGGCTTTGCACCAGCCCTGGAATACTTCACACAGATGGGCAGGAGCCACAGAATCACTTAGTCTGGGAAAGCCCTTTGAGCCCATGGAGTCCAACCATTCCCCCAGCACTGCCAAGGCCACCACTAACCCATGTCCCCAAGTGCCACATTCACTTGGGGGACACCCCCACAGCCTTTTTGGTAAAGAAATTTTTCCTAATATCCAATCTAAACCTCCTCTGGCACAACTTGAGGTCATTTAGCCTTGTTGTATCTGTTGTCACCTGGAAGAAGGGACTGACACCCCTTGGTTACAACCTCCTTTCAGGGAGTTGTAGAGAGTGACAAATCACCCTTCAGCCTCCTTTCCCCCAGACTAAACACTTCCCTTCTGCTGTGTCTTGTAGCACCAGGTACACAGACACCAAGAAACAAACAGGTGATGACTTTTTTCGTGCTGTTGGCTTCGAAATTAGATTTTTGAAATTAAATGTTTCAGGACAAACCCTCAAGATCCACCTAAAAGATCATAAATAATAACCATTGTGTTTCTACACCAATGAACTCCAAAACAAAGAGGAGAATGACCATCACCCTCCCACATCCTAAGAGAGAAGGACAATATGACAGGAGCAGACAGAGCTTGTATTACTTGCATATATATGTGCACACACAGAGCAAACAAGCAGCTGAAGCACTAGCACAAATAGAAAGGAGATAGTAACCCAGCCCAGCCAGCACTGCCTTTGCAGTGGGCTATAGCACAGGAAGGACATGAAATATCAAAGCACATGCACAGTATCCAGCAGACAAAATAACCTGCCACAAAAAACCAAACCAATAGATATATATTCACATAAAGAGCACTTTTACAAAAGGAGGTGAGGAGGGAAATGTCATTACTGCATGTCTGTGATCTGGGAGTCGTAAGTGCTTGAGAGCCAAGTCACAAGTCCCATTCAGATCTCTGCAGAGAAAGCATTTGTGAAATTTCTTTTATTCCCTTCACAAAGAAATTGCACAAGGCCAAAATTTCCAAATCCTGTTGTCCCACAGCAAGACATATTTTGTGCTGTTTTCACCAAGCCTAGATAAGTACAGCTCCCATTCCCTCATCCTGCCATCAGCAGGTCTGGTTCCCAGCTTTAGCATCTCAGGGGTGGCTTTCTGTGACTTGGCTTGAGACTTGTTCTCATCAACCCATCAAACTAAGTATCTCCTTCACTGTAGCCCTGTCAGCAGTCTCACTGGAGCCAGTACACACCAAACTAAACAGCCCTTTAAGGG
>JAWWMO010000096.1:68671744-68688456 GCA_035047845.1 Dendrocincla fuliginosa
TAAGGGGCCGAGCAGATAAAGTTCACAGCTGCCTCCTGTGTGGGGAGGGTGGTGTCCTTTGCAGCACATAATAGTGTTGGATACAGAACCATGGAACTATTTGGGTTGGAAGGGACCTTTAAAGGTCATCTAATCCAAATCCCCTATAACGAGCAGGGACACCTCCAACATACATGCTATGCTACATCCAGATAATAATAAACGACTATAACTAGATATGCAGACTGTTAATGTGTTCAGCTGGTTTACCCTCTTAATGTTTTTTTTTCCCCTTTGTGGAAATTCTTTACATCAGAAGGTTTTCTGGAAAATCTCCTCAGACATCCCTTGACTGACATTTTCCCTGGACAGACACCACCAGTGCCTACTAGTGTCACTGGAAGAGCAGCCTACGCACTCCTGAGGGGCTCTTGGCAGAGCTAAGGACACACCTCCCCCTCCTTATCCCTTATCACAACAGGGAGCAGTCTTCAAGACTCTTAAAACCCACCAAAAAAATCCCTGCCTTGGAAGTCAGTGATTAGGACCATGCATCATTGGGCCTCCTTCATCCCCTGCTTGGGTTCAGTCCAGCAACACACCCAAGATGGGCTTAAAATTAAGCCTCAGACCCCAGAGTCCAAAACAGGGATTTCTGTGGTGATGTTAAAGCTGTACAAAGAACAGGGCATTGCTCCAAAATTCAACTGTACATTTTTTTCCAACACACAGAGGACAAATCATGCATTTATTTGCAAGATACGCATTTTTCCATGTGATCCTACAAAAGGGAATAATTAAAATGTATAGTTAATAAAGAGCCTGTGAAAGCTTAACTTTTTTTGGTCTTTTGACAAGTTTCACTAGCACACCATCTCATGTGAAAATAAAAATAAATAAGCAGAGAAAGCACTAATAGTTCCTTGTTGTTTACCATTTTGCCATAAAGACTTTCAACACAGCTCAACCCTCATTGCCAGTGTCAGAGCATAGAATGGTTTGGAAAAGACATTTAAGGATCATGTCATCAACCCCCTCCCCCAAATCTCCAAGTCTGCATTAGTCTGCATTATTTCATTTAAAATATTAATAAAGCTCCTCACACTGCAGCAGTCTAACCTATGGACCTCCCCAATCATATGGATTTGGAGAAGCATATTATAGTAATAAGCTACCAAATTATCATTTAAGTTTTTATTTCCTCATTATTAACTTATGTAAATTCAGCTCCTTTGAGGGTGAAGCTGTGTTAGGGAGTGAACAGGACACTCCATTACTCTTAACCCCAATTTATCCACATTCTTACAGGATTCTTCCACCTGTGCTGAAGAGCAGCACTCATTTTTGTTGTTACCTGTCTTCTCTTGCAGAGGATAATGTGGTAAGACTTGAAAAAAAAATAATAGTAACAGTTCAGGTTTTTTCCCTTGTCTGAAAAATAATAGTATCAGGCTCAAAGTAAACTGTAAAAAAGAATCTGTTATGGCAATTTGTTGCATCCCTCCAGGCTCGGGACTTTTTATCTCCATATTTTAACTACTTTCTCCTTACAGAGATAAAAGATTCTTATGGTAATTGCATGTTTAACTACAGCAGAAAAAATAAAAAGTCACATTGTAACTTTTGGTTGTAGCTCAGCATTGTTTGGGCTCACCTTTCTGGTGGCAAAAGGGACTTGCATGCGTGCAGATTGTGGGGTATAAAAGACAGAAAAGTGAAAACCATTACCCAACCAGCACACCCACCAGCAGACTGGAACCTCTTCCCCAGCCCCACGGTGCCCATTCTTGCTCTGGAAGGGCTCAGCCAGTTCTCTTCTTCAGCTCCTGGTTGCAGATTGCTAAATGAAGCCACCTAAGAGAGGAAAAGTTCTTCCCCAGGTCTCGGGTGCCCTGAGAAGAGGAACCCAGCCAGGAGGGGACTCGGGGTATTTACGTGCCAAAGGGAGTCAACTGAGAGTCCTGACAGAGTTAATGAGGGCTTTAAAAAAATATGAAGCCAGTAAGGACCTACCAGCCTCTGAGAGAGAGTGGGAAGATGATAACAAAACAATAAAAATAAAAGAAAAACTAATTACCCCCCTCCTCAGATTTTCTGCCATTGCAGGTACACCCATAATTTCCTTTCTCCCATTTGACTCTCACTCTCTCCTTGCACTACAGACTAGATCCATTTTATCTTTTCTACAGAGGAAGAAAAAACCTGCAGTTTCTGACTTTCAACATCAAAGAACAGTAAATCTCCTTCTCAAGGCACAAACCAGGTTTGTTTGATGGAGTATATCCTATATAATTGAGAATATTCAGTCCTGAAGATAAATAGACCTAAAGATATATTTGTGCTTTTCAGTATTCAGACCTTAGTGCAGATTCCCTCCCTCTTTTTCAAGCACTTTCTTCTGAAAAAAAGGAACAAAGGACAACTGGGGAGAGCTGTACAAGCAGTACGACTTGACCTGCACTTGACCAAAATAAAGGTCATCCACTGCTTTGCAATAGGAACTAAATTAGATCAGCGCAGGAGTCTCAGGAAAATGTGATGCAGAATGCCTGCGTTGAGGACACCATCTGCTGTTCTTCCTCAGGTCACAACTCACCAGATGTACTGTCTTTCGTAGAACAAATAGTTTTCACTCTAATTAAAATGCTGCATAATTACAGAGCTGGTTTAATGGAGATCCGTCCACCAGCAGAGTGGTATTTCACAAAGCCTCTTTGAAAGAGCAACCTTTAAGGCTTAGTATTGAACTCTGAAGGCATTAAACATATCAGCCCTGTCAGAGGGTGTACAGGGGGTCTCAGGTGGGGTCTCAAGGTGCTCAAACCCTCTCTGGGATGTCACTGCCAGCCCAAAATGCAGCAGGGACCAGCAGGGCCCAGCCAGTCATGCCCACCCTGCAGCACCTCATTCTTCAGAGAAATAACAGAATTTAGACCTCCTTTTAATTTACATGTCCCAGCTTTCCATGCCTGTGTATATGTGAGCACATAATGAAGGAGTCTTTGCTTTATTGGCTTATGAAAAGTTGAAAACACAAATCTTGAAACAAATAATGGAGCCAATTAGTGAACTCAGCTGCTTCAAAAAGCTAAAAGAACAAAGTGTTGGAAGCTTTTTGTGTCAGAAGTTCAAAGCCTGTTGTTTCAAATATGAATAATAATTTAAGGGGGTGATGGAAGACATACTGCAAGAGTCAGTCTGAATCAGACTTTGGAATTTAATAGATAATTTAATAAGATAAATTGCAAAGTGGATTTTTCTAAACAGAGAACTAACATAAATTCTTTCTTTGATTATTGGCTATTTTTTAAGAAATGAAACTGCGCCACCTCTCTTACATTTGCAAGTTAGTCTGTCATTGAATAAGTTGTAAAATGGAAAATAACTTAATTCTGCTGCAGAAGGCACGGACTGATTCAGGGAAGAAGAGACAGGGAGGTTTGCTGAAAGGAGAATAAATAAGCCAGAGCTTGTCAAGTAGAAACCTAGCGTGTGTGTGTGTGAATGAAAGTTGTGGATTTAATTACAAAAAACCCAACACAAACAAACAAACAAACAAAAAACAGCACAGGAATAATCAATTAAAAAAAAAAAAAAGGTCTTTTCATTCCTTCAGGTGCAATTGTGCTCCAAGAATAAGGAGCAGCTCCAAGCACATGAGAGCAGCTCCCACTGCCAGCCTGCCCACCTCATCCTTCTCATCCTGGATTTCCTATCTGGCAGCTGACCATTGGGTTGGGTTGTGTTAAACGTTTTTCATATCAGTCTCATTGACCGTGATAATGAGAGGGAAAAGTTACTCAAGTGTTGCATTGGTATCTTCACCGAATAATAAAATTTGTGGTTGCAAAATTTTCAGATTTTTTTTTTTCATTTGGTGCCCCTTTGATCTGGAAATGTTACCCCTCCTGGCTATGTATTCAAGACCAGAAAAAACTCCTGAAAACGACAGAAAATTGGAAAAACAGGCAGATTATCCTTGTTCAAACCAGACAAAGGCATTTGTGGAATGAAAATAATGTTTCATCACACAAGCATTGAGGCCATTGCCACCTTGAGCTGTTGAATTCAGCAAAGAGCAGAGCAACTGTGCCACACCACCTTCTTTTACACAGAGTGCCCACCTAAACCCACTGCAGGTGACTGGCTTGGGGATAATATCTGGGATATTTTGCTATTAAAGCCAGATTTTCTGCATGGCTGTGAGGGAATGACCACAGGGAACCAAGTGTCTGCCTGTACAGCCAGGATGGGTGTCCCAGCACCACACTAGTGGGCATACAAATGCTGTGAGAGGGTTCTGACATCCCAAAGTGCCTCACATACAGCCAGAATTGTTCTTTTTTTTGGAGCAGCCTCCATCCAACACCAGCATCAGTGAGCTCAAGCTATTATCAAACACTCAAATGATAAAAGTCATGGTCCTTGGGTGCCTTAGGCATCCATGACCAACATGGGTGGAGATATGGAATGGTGTAGGATGTGCCCTTGGGAAGACAAAGGCAGAAACAACATGCTTAGAGCAAGGAAAGCACAGTAAGAAGGGGAAAGCAGTAAGCAGGGACACTATCACCTCAAACATGCCCAGGGCAATTTATAAACAATATCTGGGAATGTCTCTGCATGGCATTCCACTGCTTTCCTTCCCTGGACTGTTCTTTGCCCAGGCTGGCCCTGCCAGAGCTGATTACATTTATATTTTGAGATAGATTTTAAGCCAACAAGGCTCTCACACTCACCTCAGCCCTTTCCAGTCTGTAAGTCCACTTTAAAGAAAATCAGAGCAATCTGAAATCCCACACTAACAGTTTTCTGCGGGATGATAATTTTATGTATATGATTTCTGGACTGTGGTTTGCAAAGGTATTAACTAAGTGTAGTGAGAGTTTGAAGACTAACATTCTCCCAGGCACTATTGATCTAATCACCTTTAGTGTGTATGTCTTGCTCTCTTTTCCCTTCAAGCCCTTCTCCTGAGAAAACACTAGGAAACCCTTACAACATATTTCTGTGTAATAAATAAAGAAGGAACATTAATAGTTAATAGTTAAGTACTTAATAACCACTTATCAAGATATGGCAATAAAGTAAATTAATACTCCAGGGTCCTGATTTGGGTCTCACTTACATCGGTGTTCCAGCTCTAGAACTATTGGTTTCAGCTGGGTCACTTACAGAGGAATAATGTGGGTTAGCCTGACCTTGTGTTGCTCCAATAAATACACTACAGCAACAACAGATCTGGAGTCAGAAGGAGTTTGCAACAGTAGCATGGTGTAAATAATACATGGATATTAGAAAAGCAATTAGGTCCCAATATCAGAGCGCATATCATGAGCACAAACTGCTCTGCAACACAAGCTGGCTCTGTGGGGATGAGTTCCCCTCCTAAATTACAGCCTTATACATCAGCTGGATATTCATTTGTTTTGGAGTTGTGTAAATCAGCAGAGAGCACCAAGCTCAGCCTGATTTTACTTTATTTTTTAGAGGACACGAGTTCACCTTTCAGGAAAAACAAAGCCTAACTTTCACCTCGGACAGGTGTAGGATGATGTCTGTGTTTAGCTCTGGTCCCTCCTGGCTGGTGCAGAGGAGGGAGAAGGAAAGCAGCATGAGGCACTGAGGAGAATGGCAATCAGTCTAATGCCATTTCGGGGGGAACAAAACCAATACCTGGCTTAAACTGGTAAATTTGGTGTGTGTTTCTAAAAAGAGGGCCATGGCAATGACTTACATGTAAGGTCTACAACTGGACATTCCCAAAGTTAGGAGAGACTAATGTCATGCTTAGTATTGTTGCATGGAATTTGCAGGAGGTACAGACTCAACTGTGCCCTGTCTCTGCTTTTCCATCTATAAATTGAGAATATGAACAATATGCAGCTGAGTTCACTAATGCTCCTCATGCTGTTGGAAATCAATGGCCAAAGAGACAAGATCTCACCTCTGCATTTACCAGGGTCTTACCACGTTGGGATTGTGTCTCAGATGTCCAACAAAGAAGATCTTGACCTCAGCTTTAGAAAAAGCCAGGCAGAGCTCTCTGCTTGGCAGAGAGTTCATTTTTCACTCAAAAATGATGAAATTTAACATTCTCAGAGGAGCCACATTCAGTTTTCTTGTCCAAAGAAAAAAGAGCTAAAAAAGAGGCAGTCAAGGCTAACAACTCAACCAGACCTATCTAAGTCTATGTGATTTATGGATGGATTACTGGGAGCCTTTGACACTTAGCTGTCCTTCATAGCAAGTTGCTTAAAAAAGCCATAATCATGGTATAAAACTATGTGACAGGAAACAATGTTTTTTAATCAAAATAATCTTGCTTCGGATAAGGGGGCATGGCCAAACTATCCTAATATCTTCTCTGATTTCTCACTGAATGCATTGTGTTTGCTTTTCCTCCTGGTTGTGAGCATAGGATTGAAAATCAAAAGGCTAATAGAAGAAAAATTTGTTAAGGTGACATTCATCATTCCCCTGAAACTAGATCTATTTCTCTTGCAGCTACAAAGTTTGCTAATAATAAAAACATATTTTTCAAGCAACAGCTTAGCATTACTTACCAAAGCTTTGCACTATGGGTGGTCAGAAATACTCATCAAAGGAGCAGTAAATAAGCTGTGCCACAAAGATACACAGCTGATGAGAGCTCAGTGCAGTAAAGACCCTGCTGAGGACAGTCAGCATCTGGAGAGCTGGTTGAAAACTCTCCCAAAAACAAATACTTGTTACTTTTCCAGGTAAATTACGGAGTTACATTTGCATGTGCCTTATCAGCTTCATCTCTGTGACAAAGTTTAGCGTCAGCCTGGCAAAGTGTCTACATATCCATTGGGATAATAAAATGGTAACATAGCAGCTCTTGGGCTTAATATTTGGAGTAAATAGTGCCTGTTGATATGATTTCTTATAGAACATGGTGTGTAAGTGCCCAGTCAGTGCCTATCAGTCTCTCTTTTCTGTCTTCCAACTCCTTTGCTAAATTTCAGCCAAAGCAGAAGGCAAGTCTTAAAAAGCCAGAGGGCAGGGTTAGATGGGATACTGGGAGGAAATTCTTCCTTGTGAGGGTGAGCAGGCCCTGGCACAGGTTGGGCAGAGAAGCTGTGTCTGCCCCTGGATCCCTGGGAGTGTCCAAGGCCAGGCTGGACAGGGCTTGGAACAACCTGGGCTAGTGGGAGGTGTCCCTGCCCATGGCAGGGGGTGGAAATGAGTTGAACTTTAGGGTCCCTTCCAACCCAAGCCAGTCTGTGATATTGTGATTCTGTGATATTTATAAACAAATATAGTACTGTATTAAGTACTGCTGCCACAGTCCTGAAGTAATGGACATGCATTTGGGTTTGTTTGTTCCAAGGAGCATGGAAAATCCAGGGAAATTCATCTAATCCCAACATCTGAATTGCTACATACAATTCATCGTATATCACTGGAAGGCAAGAAATGCTAAAGAGCCATAAAATCATGAGTGTTGAGGAGAAAAAGAAATGCATTAAAACATGCATCTTCATTAGAAAAGAAAGTGGCACAAGCAAGACCAGGAACCTTCTGGGTCCCTTTACAAAAGTATCAGGAGAAATTGGCTTTTAAGTTTTCTCCGTGGCAGGAAGGAAGGCGGGAGGTCAAACCAAGCCTGGTTTTGGGGCTGGTCTGAGAGTGAAGCATATTTTCTGAGATGTGATTGAGGAGAAAGATCTGAAACCAAAAAACCAAAACCCATTCTGAGTACACAGTGCTATGCAGGAAGTCAAAAATATCATTAATCTTTTCAGGTGAAAGGAGCACATATTCCATATTTATCATCCTGTGTCACATGCTCATGGAAACATCCACAGGGCAGGGCATTAGGGACTCAGGTATTTTATTTTATCACCTGATGCCTTTTGGATTGAGTGGCAAAGATGGCAAATTATTTGCAAAATTATCAGTGCCTCAGCACTTCTCAAGGGAAACAACGTGCTTAGAAACATGGCTGTAACCAAGATTAACTTCCACTGCCTGAAAGGCAATTGCCTGCCTGACCTGAGTGCAGCCCACAGCTTCATCAAGTGCTGCTGAGCAAACAGAGAATGCATCAAAAACACTCCTGTCAAGCTCCAGGTGTCAGCTCAGACACCTCAGCAGCATTTTGTTCACCTCATGTGGGAGAAGGATGAACTTCACTGTGTAAAATCTGACTTCAAGTCCAACAAGGCAGAAAAAGTGTTAAAACAAACAGTGTGATGGTCCTGGCTGTTAGTACAGCTGACAGCATCCATCCTTTGCAAAACTAAACTTAATACACCCTGTGAAAGGAAAACAATGAATTTTCGCCCTTATTTTTTCTAAAGATGAAATGCAATAAAACTGAGAGAAACGTTTTTTTTTGGTTGGTAAATTTTGTCACCCTCTATCAGATCAGTTAAACCTGGCCTGGCAGCACACCTTGCATTTGGAAGACCCATAATATATCAGCATGTCTGGAGGTCTCAAAAGGCAGCACTGAATTCCTAGAATTCAGTGGGATTCTAAGAATCCCTTGTCCTTCTCCTGAAGGACCAGATATCCCAACAGCAAGGACCTCTGTATGACCCAGACACTGTGTTACTGCCCCTGAAGTCTACAGAGACATCCCACATTTCCCAAAATACTCATGCACCCCAAACTTGCTTCCCCAGTAGTTTTCAGGTGTAGAAAAAGAGTGGTGTCTGAGCTTCTGCACACAGGAAGCCTTGGCACTGACATCCTTGCAAACAGCGTGTCTTCTCCACCTAAAAGGTGCCTGTGGCAGCAGTTATACACACTTACTGTAGCATTTCCCCCCTCTGTGATGGACAATAGCTTTTTTTATGGATTTAAATAGTTTATTCCTCTAGCCAGACTCAGTAGGATGACTGAATGAAGTCACAGAGCAAGGAAACAACTAAGTGATAAAATTACCTGACTGCTGACAAGGGAGCAGATTTGGGAGGTCAGTAGCTGCCCTGGCCTGGGTCCATCTAACAGATCCCACAATCCAAAAACTTCCTCCTGGGTGCCCTTGGATGCTCACAAAAGCAAAAGGAATCACTTCATCACAAACATAGAGTGACAATCTGACACTCAGTGCCACATAGCATTGCCAAGGCCAAAAATACAAGCTGGCAGTACCATTTTGAGGGAATACCAGCAGAAGGGCCATTTATTATTTCCTCTATTTCTTCTGCTCTTTTCCTAAGTGCCCACTTCTGGGCACTGTCAGACTGTGGTGAAGCATCTCTGTAATTCACTACAGCTTTTTATTGAGACTTTCTCAGAGCCAAGGCTACAAATGCCACTAAGGAGAATGATGGATGCTGCAGGCTTTAGGAAATGAACCATTCTTTGATTGCTTGCTTAGCTGAGCAATTTGCAATGTGATAGACAGAAATTATATCATCCAGTGTCAATTTGTCTATTCATTTTTCCCTCTCCACATGTTTCCTTTCCTTGATTGAATAATCACTAACAATAATCACAAGCAGCTGGGGGAAGGAAGTGCATCCATCAGTTTTAATGTCAGCAAGAATGAGAACTGATTCCTCCAGTATTCACCATAGCTCTGCATCTTCAAAGTCATTTACATTTTCCTTATACCAGCACTAATATCCAGATCATATTATTTTCTATTACCTACTCCTATTTCAGTTTATAATCTAGGAGCAATAGAACACCAGTTGGGAAAACACCCAATTTCAAAAAATAGATGGTTGTTTCATCTACTGTTCTGTATTACCACAAATATTTTTACACTTATGTTTTAATTCTCTGAGAATATTGATGTAAGTGTAAGTTTGTAAGACTGAGTCTGAATAAGAAAAACCAGATCCAAGGAAGATGATTTCACGTGAAGAATGAGGACAGTAAGGGACAGAATTGTTAGGAAGGTGTAAGTAGGCAAGTCCTGGGATTGCAGAAGCTTTTTAAAGGTTGTATGTGCATAGACTGCTACTTCCAGTAAAAAAATTACCTTATTGTGCCTGGATATTCCATAGGCAACAATCCAGAACATGCACTGGATATTCAGTAATCTAAATATCAAAATTTCAATTTGTTTCATTGCATGACCCTAAATATACTTTTACATATTTACAAATCATGCTACATCACCATCTAGTTCTACAATGTTATTCTTTACTTTTATGAACCAATTTCTGCCAGCTGAACTTCTAACTCTGTCCCTGCTCAGAGACAGGGAACAACAGGAAATACAGGAATAGTTTGAAGGCACAAGAAGTGGCCCAAAGATTTCCTTTCACAGAAAACTGTTAAAGTGATTTGTTTATTCAATAGAATTAAATCATCTTTCAAACACAGTGACACAGACCAAAAAGAAAATACCCTGATTACTGTTCTAGTTATGGCTTACAGCAATTGATAGGCTTTCTATTACAACCACAGTACAGCTACAGAAACAATAATAAGCAAAAGTTACAGGGTGAAGGGTTGACAACAGAAAGGTGAGTCAATGGGCACAAGGGATTAACATCAGCATGAAACCATCATGATTCTGCATGGATTTCAACCACCTTACAGAAATAACAAACATGAAACAGCTTTATTTTTGCCATAGCCCAAGCTCCCCCATCATGAAGACACAAAGTTTTACTCCAGTATTCCCAAACTAAGCATTTGTTTTCCACCAGGTGAAAAACAGGGACATATTCAACAGGCAGCAGCTGTTCAGTATGATTTACATGGGCTGGATGCAGAGGTTTGACCAGGGACCTCATAGCTGACAAGGAGGGCCCAGAAATGAAACAAAAATCATCATGTCCTGTCCCAGACAGAGCAAGGACAGTCAGTTTTCCTCATCTTTAAGGGGACAGGCTCCAACACACACATAATAGTGTATCACTTGGCCAACACAAGGTTAACAAATAGGGATTAATTCAATTATGCTTCTTCCATGATGCTTAAACAATCAATAACCAGAGTCTTCACAAGTCGCTTGGAGCACTGGAGATACTTCAGTGTCTTTGTCCATCAGACAGTTTCAGGTAGAATAGACATCTCGAGAGCCAGACAACACAGTATCTGATTTTCCTGGCTTAATTTGTCACTGCTTTACATGCTGACACATTTTACAGTGATTAGCACAATTAAAAACATACATCAACTTACCCAAAGATCAAACACTAAGAACATTTATGGCTTCTAGATAGAAAGTCAGACACATCAGTAACATATTTACATCTTTCAATCCTTGAAGTGCTGAGGCAGATTTGTCTTTCTTTGAGCTTCCCTCTGCGTGCCAAGTCCCTCATTTCTGGTGTTTTCTGGATGCTCAGGGCTTTGAGGAGCATTGGAGGTGCTGACAGTCTGGGACTCAGGCTCCCTCACCCTAACACCTGGCACACATTTGGATTTTCCTGGCGTTTATTTTTTTTTAAGATAAAAGCACTTAAGTAAAATTTTCAATTGAATACAATTTTTTTTTTATTTTTTTATTTTGAATACCATGCAGACAACACAGGGATGTCCAGCAGCCTCACCCACACTGGACAGGATGATAATAAGACACAAAATGATAATAGTCTTGGGGTGTTTTTTTGGGAGAAGTGGGTTACTGGCTTGACTTACAAACATTGAAGTAAGACGTGATTTCTCTTTCTACTGAAGCCAAATCCAAATGTTGTGCTGGCTTCAAAGGGAACGGGCTGCATCCTGCCTTGAACACATTCATATCACTAATGAATTCCATGCTGGTATTCTAAAGCAGGCAGAAAAAAACCCCTCTTTTCTTGAAGCCTGTGATTCACATACATACAGTCAGATACAAAGGGCTCATGTGTGATTTTATACAACAATTTACACTACCATGATGAAATGCTTTGCATAGATGAGTTTGAAAAGACAAATTGATGAAATCTGGAAGGGAGAGTGACAGTCACAACACTTCTGCTTCCAGATAAGCTTGTTCTTTATGCACACCATTAAAAAGGTGATATTGCTACTGCACTGTATGAAAAGTGTATTAAAAAATGTATCTGAAATTGAGTGAGTAAGAAACAAGAGGCTGCTCTTCCTGCCCGTGATCAGACCCTGTTTCTGGAATACCCCAAAATTTCCACACGTATCACGGGATTTCAGAGAAGACCCTACACAAAAATACTGACCTCTTTGTTCCTAAAACCTCAGCTCACTCCAGAATTTCCCTGGGAATTTGGCCCCTTGGGGATTGCCAAATTCTTCTGTTTCCTTCTTCTGCATATACTTGTAAAAGCTCCAAAGTTCTCCGTACACTCAAATGCAAGCCAGATGGGGGGAAAGGCCCCTTTCAGGGCTCTCCACTTTCATCACCCAAGTGGACAAGCCATGTGGTCTCAGAGGATTAAGGACAGATTCCCCATCGTGCCATATCTGAGTGTTTAGCCACATCAGCTCCCCTCACACTCAAACCAGAGATTTCTCCTTGCTGCCAGGGAAAGCTGAGCATGGGCAGTCCACCCACCTAGCTGCGTCACCACCAGTGTTTTTGACTCCAAGGTCTGAGCAACATCTCTACTGATTCACCAAACCCCCACGGAGTGGACTATTCTTAGGGCTGATTTCCTTCCGTTTACTACATCTGACCATCCCGAGTGAGCATCACCTTTAATTTATCACCAGTCAAGCCTGCTTGGGGGCAGATTTTTTGGGGACTGGAGGAGCTACCCCTGGTTGCTGCAATCTGTGGATCTTCATGTATCATCTCTGCTGTGTCATTCCACAGCACTAAAGGCTCAGGATCAGGGTGATGCTTGCAACCTCCTATATTCCCTTCACATTGCTTTTCCAGACAACCACGGACCTCCTCCCCATGGTGCCTCTCATCCCCAAGATCTCAGCAGGAGGAGATGCCATGGCATGGTTCTCCCTCTGCAATTCATGAGCTGGCTTTGACAACTCTGTTGCAATCACAGAAAATATGCTAAAATATTATAATGGCCCTATCGCCATTGAATCCATTCTGTCCAAGAGCAAAGCTGGATTTCAAAAATCAAAAGCAATCAGCTAAACTATTCCGAGTAAATACTTCCTTCCCTTTGATGAAAGCACTAGAAGATTCATAAGCTTCCTCTCTTGACCTGGCAATAAAGTCAAAGCAATCCTAGTTATGTTTTCCCAACTGGATTTGCACTGCCAGTGTATGCAGATCTCAGGAACTTCTTAAGAGATTCTCCTAAATAATATGAGGAGTTGGGGATTAAACTATAATATTTTCCTCTCTCCCTGTCTCAGATTTCATATCCTTGTCAACAGAGCTGGGATTAACAGCTCGAGCTCAGGATGTGGTACCAGACAGCTGACAGCCTTTCTTCTTGGACAGATCAGACTTTTGGTTGGGGGATTTCTCTGAGGCCTGAAGTCTTTCCTGTGGGAAAGCATGGCATGCTATGCATGTTGTCTACTTGCAGCAAACACACCTGACAATCTCTTCTTATCACTCAGGTATCCCCTTGTTTAAAGGTTAAGATTGGACATTTGGAGCTTTGACCTCCTGGGAGAAGGGAAACAGAACATCCTCAAACTCAGACAAATTATTGATGTGAGTGTTTTCTTATGCTCAGCATACAAAAGAATGATGGCAGAAAACAAGGAGGGTCCTTCTTTCTGCAAAAGCCCTTCTGCATATGGCATTTCTGACAAATGCCATAGTTTTGCAATCACTTTTTTAGCAACACCTGAAAAATTAATCAGAAGGTGAACATGTTGCAACACGCACTTCATCTCAAGAATTATTCTATATATATTTCTTTAATTATTTTACTGCCTTGCAAATCACTCCCTATATCTAACTGTACACCTATGTACATCTTCACAGACATTTCTGGGCCTGTTTCTGCAGTCCCTACACAAATAAAATACCACCCATTTGAATGGGAGCTCTTTTCAGATAAATGTGGCAAGATTGGGCCTTTGGTGCATACATGTGAGTATCCTGCACATACTTTTTAAAATCATTAAAAAAATATAGTAGCTATAGATTTATATGCAATCAAAATCTAAACACAGTAAAACTGCACTTATTACAGTGAATTTACATTGCTCATTTATATGAAGCAAACAAAGGAAAGGAAATGTCTGTGACTCTGTAATTACAGATTAACCATAAATACAAGTCTTACTTATCCTTTTGTCTGTCCAAAAGGATTTTTGCAACTAAAAAGAGGGATTTGCACCATTTCTGTCAACACCTGGGTGCTTCTCAAGTGCTTTCCCATCTTTTTTGAAGTATCTTTTGCAACGTATCAGACTCCTTTCAGTTTATTTTGTTCACTTCAATCATCACAGTAAAGACACAATCCCTTACTAAGGAAGGTAACTTTAGCAGAGCAGCAGCAGCAAAGCAATCCTGAAGTCATTACCAGTCCCAAACTCAGGTAGGGTAAGGAGTTAAGGGCTCTAGGTGCCAGCTTCAGTGTCATTACTGTTGTCATAAAGCTTAATGCACAGCAAGACGGCCAACCTGCAGGGTCACATCGCTCTCTAAATAGCACTTTCATTACAGCACTTCATTGTCGAAGCCCTTTGCACATAAATTTACAAAAACACAGCCAAGACAAGGATCTCTTTTGCATATGAAATCAGGGAAAACATTTCACCTACAAGTGCGTTAGTGTGTGCCTATTTCACGGATAGACCATGGGAGGGGTTGCTCACCAACACACAGTGTAACTCTAAGATCAAAACCACAACACCACAAATACATAAAGCTTAAGCTCTGGTCCTTCACCCACCCCTGGCTGGTGTTCCCCAGGTGAGTTCTAACACCTTTGTCAAGGATATGGGTTACTTTTAAGGTGCTCAGACCTCTGGAGTGTAGTGTGAAGTTAAGGAAATACACCCTCACACACCCCCCAGGTCACAGCTGACCAGCAGGGACTTTTGAGATGGAGGCCATCAGCCTTCACTTCCCTTGTGATCATTTTATCTGCAGTGTGAGCAAGTTTCACAGCATTCAGCACAGCACAGGTGCTTTTAAAAGAAGCTTTGTGCATTCATCCGTTACAGAATCCAAGTCCAGATTTGGGTTTAAACCCTCACTCCCACACCAAAACAAACCAAAAAAAAAAAAAGTATCCCTCATACAGAATTTTAAACTTGAAATCCTCAATCAAATATCTTACAATCGACCTAAGACAAGACAAGGCACTGGACAGCAGCCCAAGTGCTTCAGACTAAGAACTTAAGACAGGGAAACTCTGTTTGTTTAACTATGCCAGCACAGCTGAAACAGCAAACCTTCCCTTTCTGTGTATGCAGCCACACCACTATGAAAGGGCATTTACCAGCAGCCTACTACAGCAAAATAAACTTTAACAACCTGTGGCATCTTTTCTGCATCAGAGTTTTGCCAATTTAGCTGTAGCAGGTGAAAAACTAAGCTTGGCATAACTGACAGAGCTACACTGATAACATTTAAAGAATACACCAGCCCTTTCACTATCCTAGTAACATTCCCAACATACTAAAAAACCACGTTAAGACATCTGACATCTTGAGATGCATAATTTTAAAATAAGCATCATAATCTAAGCCACAAAATATCTTCTCTCTATTTTAACTTCATTTCCTGACATTACTTCTTACAGATACCTGAAAGTGTTAACTCAACCTGCACAACAGTGAGTCAACATTCAGATATTCTTAGAAAGTCTTTAATAAAAATCAATTATGAAATGTTTTCTATCATATGCTGTAGATATTTTAAACAAAAAAATTCAACTTGTAAAATATAACCATGTAATCTCCTTGCTATTCAGTCTGAGAAAACCTTTCAGAGGTGTGAAGGAGCACGTATCCTCAAAAAGCACTCCAATCTGAAGCTGAGATGGCCTCTACAGGATAGAAGTACACACATTGCCCATGGGTGAGCTAGAAGGAAAGTATCACAGACAAGGAGTAAGAAAGCATGATCAAGCAGAGGAGAATGGAAATGTATGACCCAAGAACAAAGAAGAAAGGAACTCCAAAACAGTATCACAACATGATCCACAGAGTTACCTGTTGCTGTGAATGGGAGTTTAACATTCTGTTCTATCCTGGCTGAAAAAGTTCATAAAGTGATTTTGTTTATTCCTAACACATCTATCTGCTATTTTTGAACAACACTTTGTGACAATACAGAACAAAGATCTTAAGTTATATATCCCCATTAAGCTATAATGCTAAAGAGTGTTTTCAAAAACCTAAATGCCAGAGAGCAGTGTGCTCAATAAAATCTGGCAATACCCCAAGGTACTCGATTTAGAAACCTATGTAAGGTCGTACAGTCCATGCTAAAATTCTCCACCACTCATTTTCCTCAAAAGTTTGGTGCTTTTCTTGGTAGTGAACTGATAAATACATTAATGTGCTCTGTTTATCTCTAAATCTATTGAAAATGTGCTTCTTGTCTGACTTGCTTTCCAGGGCAGTATGTACCCTGGGGCACAGGAGTTTTGCTTCTTCTACACTGTTATGGACCCAACTCTGCTAGCAGGAAAGATGCTGGTATCCTAGATCCTATGGGATGCAATGCCTTGAGGAAATTTATATCAAACAATTATTGCATAATCTCCATATGTAATAAAACCTCCCACACCAGACACAGGCATCGAGTTCCCGTTACACTTTCCCAGTGTCCCTGTCAACTACAGGTCCCCGTGTGAACCCTCAGGATCCCCTTGCTGTGCATGTGGAGGAAATTGAATATTTCTGAGGGCATGGCGTGGAAGCCAGGGCGGGGCTTCACATTGTCATAGTAGTGG
>JAWWMO010000096.1:68723438-68736212 GCA_035047845.1 Dendrocincla fuliginosa
ACGTCTCTTGGAGAAAATATTTCCATGGAAAGAGACCTTTTACACTGGTATAGATGGTCGCAGGTTATGGTTAACACCTCCATGGGGGTTTATGGGCAGTCCAGGGGAGCACAGCACAGGAATGGGGCAGGAGCTCTCGGCTGACCTGAGCTGGCTCTAGTTGCTCAAGAACCCAGTTTAGGACAAAACACAACTCAGGGCACACACAGCCTCCATGCCCCCACTGTGACTCCTGCTGTCACTGGTGTAAGTACAATATGATCTTGTGGTACAGCATAAATGACCTCCCAAGGTGTAGCCCAGGTTCATTTCCTGTAGGTTTGTTTTTCATTTGCACATGCAGTGCAATAAGCAATCATGAACTATCTTTCTTATGTGGTAAGGAAAGTGGTAAGGATGCCTAGGAATTGATTTGCAACTGTTGAATAAAAGCTGCTTCAGATGTATAAAAATAGTGGTATTACCTCAAGTCATAAGACTGATATTAATTAGGGCATACACATACATAGGAGTGATGTTTTATTCTCATTTAAAAGATGTAAAGCTTTCAAATAACGCAGGCTGCCTGCATGGGAAGGTTTGTTGCCTCTTGCTCTGTGGTTCTTTGAGATATTGTATGTATCCCCTCTGGCAGGCCCCAGGGTAATCTTTGTTTAGAGTCTTAATAGTTTTGAAAATCAATTTTACTCACTTGGCTGAAAAAAATAAGTAGTTTTAAAGGTGCAGATTTCCCTTCTTCAGCTAACACTCACCCTTTAGAGAAGCTGGGCTGTTAAAACACCCAGAATTTAGTGAATTCCCTGCCAATAGAGTATTGGTATATAGCAAAGTATTGCTCTGATATTTTTCCCTTGCCAAAGGGAAGGACTGTCCTATTGATGTCTCCCATGCTACAGGTTGGGAGATGAACACAGATTTCAACATTTTTTTACTGCAGGGGCAGTTTCCTGATGTAATCCAAGATTATTCCCTGCTGGCGAAACAAGAGCTGACAAAAAGAAGGCCAGCCCTCAGCTGAGCATCTGATTCAAAAGAAAATTCAGCTGAAAGGCAAGCACTGGAAAGAGGAGTCAATACAAAAGCAAGGGGCAGCTCTGGATTTAAGCAGAAGTCCACAGCATTTAACCTACTTTAGCAGATCAATGCAGCGGATTTTTAATCATCACATTAATCCTAAAATAAAAATAATTACCCCAGAGATCTGTATTAAAGTCCCTTAATTATATCTCATTTCATCATCCTTTTTACTTGGGATCAGAACCTACAGGGACCAGAGCTCGCCGATGTCATTCTCCAGCTTGCAGTTTAACTCTCTTGTTAGGACTTCAGCTGCTACTTACAGGGGTGAGGTATTGGCCTTGGTGAGGGTACCCACATCCATCCAACTTGTGGAAAAATTGGAAAAGGGTAAAAAAAATGGGGCCAGGATTCAATGACCTGTCATAAAACAGCAAAGGAAGGAGCAGAGAACATCACACGGTGGGTGAAAAATGTGTGAATGCTTAGAAATTCAATCTCTGCACTCCCCCTTTCTCCCAACAATGCCAGGATCTCATTAATATCTCTTAAGGGGAAAGAGAGGACTTGACCAGAGGCTCGGCCCCTTATCAAATTTCACTGAGCAGAGTTTATTTCCTGGAGCATCCTCTCCTGTTCGCAGTCCTGCCACCCCCACAGATGCTTTGGGAACATGGCTTTGGGCAAAGGCAGAACCACAAGGCTCCATGGAACCCTCTGTGGACAGCCTCAGGTGGGATTTTATGGCAATCAAACCAGCCCATTCCCTGCTTGTAAAGACAGCTGGCGTGGCACAGCTTATGGCCATACAGCTAACTTTCCCATCTTTCTCCCATAAAAGGGTGCCTTTCTCCACTCTGCTTACTGGGACCAGTCTCAAGTCCCCTGCATTGTGCCCAGACTGCTTGTTTTAGGTCAGATTCCTCCTGCCTTGCTGGCCTTTACCCATTTCCAACATCTTGCAGAGAAAAGAGCTACCCCGTTGTTATATTCAGACTTAAAAGCACTGTACATTTACTGGAATAGTAGTTCAGGGCAATTTTCAGGTTTCTCTAAATACACCAGGGAATTTCTTCTCACTGCCTTGGGGCCAAGGGGCCTCTTATTTCTGCAGGTGTTGGAGTGAAAGTAAAGGCTATCACTAAACAAGCAGCATGTGGAATCCCAGAGAGTAAATGGCTGTAGGTTTAGGCAGCGTCCCCCAAGCTCCAGCTTGGCAAGTGGCAGCAGAGATATAAATATCCCACTTCCCCAGGATCCTCTCCAAAACCACCAGCTCCACCGTGGCCCCTGAGGTGCCAGGTATAACATATCCAAGGAACTCAGTGTCAGCTTCTAGGATGGGACTTAACACCGGAGGTTTGTGAAATAAAAGGGTAATAGAAGGTTACAGCTACCCCTGCATGACTACCCTGGAATCAGACTGCCTGGGAATGCTCACTGCATAGCACTTCAGTGCATTAAAGACTGAGAGAGGGAAAACTGAAAAAAAAAGTAACTTCACGGTAATATTACGGTAACAAAAATATAGGCTGGTACATAAATCACCTTTCTGGCATCAATAACTGACACCCTGAGACTGCCACGTCCTGCATTCTGATTTCCATGAAAGATGGGGACTGCCATTTCCCAGCAGAAGGGAGCTGAAGGGCTTTTCCCCTGCACTGAATGAGGGGGGAGCCCTCTTTGAGACTCTTTCACGTGATAACAAAAACAAGAACCAAACAAGCAAAAAAAACTACAAGTTAAAAAAAAAAAATAAATAAATAAGTAAATAAACAGTGTTTTCCAGTCCAAGTGACAAAATGTATGCATGTGTCCCTGCTTGAGCCCCCTTGATGGCAGAGGGCTCAGAACCAAATTTTCTCCTTGCAATCTTGGGAATTGGATGTCAGCCTTCTTTAATTTCCTTATGATGACAGGAGAGGGTCCCAGGGCATGAGGCAGGACGAGACAGGCCACAGAGATAACTCACTGGAAGAGTTTTGGTTGCATCTTCTCATGATTTTCTCTTTACTCTGTCATTTTTCATTTTAGTTTACACTTGGGATTTATTTCTCGTCGCTGTGATCCTGTTGCAGTCATTTTGACTTAGAAAAGCAAGGATTGATAGGGCTGCCAGGCCTCCAAATGGGACAAATGAGAAAAACAGGGAAAACAAGGGAAGATGAGACATCAACTGGCCATAAAGTCACACCCTCAACATCAAGACAGCTGGGTACTGCCTCTGTCTACCTACCAGAAGCCCCTGGTATTCAGCATTCCTGAAGCCCCCAGATATGGAGATTTTATACCTTCTTGGATAAGCTTTTTCTTTAAAAGCTTCCCATCTGGTTAAATCCAAATCTTTCCTGCTACAACCTAAATCCATGACGTCTTATCATGTTGAGAGTCTTTACACAGGTGAGTTTATTACCTTCCTCTTCTCAGAAATAGTTTGGGTATTTCAAGGCAGTTATCATATCTTCCCTCCTTTTCCTCCAAGCCAAACAAACATGTTTTCTACACCTCTGCTCATTCTTGTTCCTTCCAGCTGAGAAAGTCACATGTTTTTGGAACTGAGGTGCCCAAAAAGCAGACAGAGCCTCCCATCCAAGGGGGCTTTGCAAGGCACACGAATTGCTCTGTGGATAAACAACACTCCTGTCTATACATATTAATATCATGCTTGTTTTTCCCTCCCAGAGAGAAACGTTTGCTGATTTGCCAGCATTTTGCTTGCTCTTGGCACAAGACGAACAACTACGTGGCTTGCAAACAAGGCAAGAACCAAGCCATTGATCTCTTCTGGCAGAATGCAGCTTAATTCCAGTAAAAAAATTCCACAGCAGCTGCCTATACTAGTGAACCACATTTACCTCAAAACATGAAAGAGACACATTCCTCTTCATAAAATCATACAAGCTGTAACTCCTCAAACTAGATTTAAGTAAAATAAACTCTGCATGGGTCAAGGTTAAATACTTAGGGATCCCCACTGGTGTTTGCTGTGAAAAGAGCAGTACCATGTTCACATCAAAGACTGATGTGCTCTACAGCAAAGCAGACTCAGCAGCAATTCATAGGAATAGAGCAGTGAGAAAATAAAGTGCTCTCTCAGTTACTTGCAACAGTAATATTGCCCCTTTGATTTTAGGAATTGCATCTGCCTGTTTGTTTCCAAAGACATTAAAGTCTAAGCAATTAGCATACAACCTTAACTCAGCCTCCCGAGGTATTTCAGTTTTAACTTACACAGAGTGGGAAGCCTGTAAGGCAGGGTCTGATCAGGGGCAAATACTCAGGTGGTGCAAGTCAGTTTAAGTTAAACACAGCCTATTTTTTTTTGTGGCAGCTGAGGATTAAAACACAACCTAAAAAACTTCACTTAAAAACTTAAAAAATGTTACATTCTGCCTAACATTCTCCTGTGTTCTTAATCTAACACATATTACAGATGCCAGATGCACCTTCACAGATAAGATGTTAATATTGTCAGCACAACACCGAGAAGTGGTTTGAACTGTTGTAATGGTTTGGCTGGAGCTCTATCTCCCATCAGTCCGAGCAGGCAACTTTTCCTATTCCCTCAAATCCCCCCTTACCTTTTGAGATAGTTCCTCCCGTAGAGGATCTGCTTCAGCAAGGTGACCACAGCAAAGGCGCAGATGAATATGAAGAACAAAGTTCTGTTTCCCAGCAAATCCCGGCTTGACGAAGGGTCAGTGTACCCCATCCTTCCTAAAAGCCACTGAAGCTCCACTGGGTAGAATTCAGTTCATCACCACCTTCATGCCCTTCTTGCTGGGAAGCGGAGGGGAAAGCTTGCTGGCTTCTCTGTGAGCAATCCAAGGACAAGGTATCCCATTGTTTGGCCCTGCTGCCCCTTCCTTGCCCCTTTTGGATGTTAGTTCCAGGACTGTGCGTAATGGCTTGCTTCCATGGTAAAGTTTCCAGGAGATTCAGACGTGGGTAACATCTAAAATCATCTCTCAGAGCTCTTCCAGCGCAGGCAGCTTATGCTGTGAGAGAGGCATTCTGTTCCCTCTAAGCCTCTCTTGAAAACCCGCTGCTAGCAATTATCTACTTCAATCCCATTTTCATATTCCAGATGGGGGAAGCTGCAAATAAACCAGAAAACTGCAGCCAATGGCAAGCACAGGGCTCCGGCAACCTGCGTTGGAAACACATAGTCGTCAGCTCTTCTCTGCTGCTGCTCAGTGGTTCCAGGGAAATGTGCTCGCAAGGAGACGTGACTGGGGCGTGCTATTATTGAACAAGCATGTAACAATCATGAGGATTTCATTCAGTCCCCTGCAAAAGAAAATTAAAAAAGGAAAAGAGAAAAAAAAAAAAAAGAAAAAGAGGCAACAGCAGCAGCAGCAATCTGGTCAGGCTATTAGGAAAGCTGCATTCTATACAGCAGTGTGCTGTCCCTGCCGTAGCATTTGCATGCAGAATGCAGAGCCTTCAGTCATACACCACTCACTATTTGGGCTCCTGTGTTTCCCCTGGTTATTCCTCCAGAGTAAGCACAAGCAAGGTCACTGTGCATCTCTTCAAGGACAGAGCTCTCAGCTCCTGCATGCTGATTTATTGGAGGCTCTGAGTAGCCTCACAGCCGCAGAGAGGGAGCCTGCCTCTCAGTGCAGGCTCTAAGAACCATTCATTTAAAGAGACAAATATTCTGATTGTTCCTCCACCAGAAACAGTTCTCCTTTGAGAGGGCGAAGCAACAAGACCTTGTCCACAGCCATCATAACTCCTCTAAAAATCTCCCCATTGTCAGGAGAGGCTCGATTCAGCTCACAGGGAAATCAATGGGAGTTTTGTTGCTCATTTCACCAGGAGCAAAATCTGCCCCTGACCCTTGGCTTCTTAAAACAAGTCCCAGAGAAAGCTTTATCTATGAATGAAACTTCCAGACTAGGAGGTTGTTTTGCCCCAATAACAGATGCGAAAATGATTTTGACAACATGGTGTGTGTGGGGGAAATCCTTTGTCTAAGTGAATAGGAAGATATTTTGGTGTGTGAATAAATTTTCCAACAGTTAAATCAGCGTATGCAAAATGCTGTAGTGTGCCAGCAGCCCAGCTGTGTGAAGCAGCAAACAGGGATTGTTCATGGACTTTGTTTCAGCTGTAACTGGTGCTGCATGGGAAGAAGGGCCAAAGGTAACTTTGTGCAACCCTTTCAGCCCAGATCCTGAAGCCTGGATGACCTACAGCAATCTAGGTAACACAATCAGTGGTTAAAGCAGGCTTTGCCTCACCTAGTCTTAAGGAACAAAAATAAAGCCAGTGTTTAAGGTGGGAACCCCATCACCCTCAAGTCCTACAGGCAGGATACCAGTCCTGTAGACTAACCCTGACTAACCTTAACCCTAACCCTGACTCTGCAGAGAAGTTGTAGGCATCCAGCCCCTGAGATGTCCTTCCTCAGTCCCTCTCACAGCTCTCACACCTCTATTTCTGAACCCTGCTAAGTGCCTCAATTATCACCTGTGCATATAAAAAACCAGTGATGATCCTGGGGCAGATCAGAGGTTATCCAGCCCAGAACCTTTTCCCTGGCAGTGGCCAGTGATGGACACACAGAGAAAAGTAGAAGCAGAGGCAAGGACACACCAATACTTCCTTGGAAACACACTCCTACCATTTCGTGGTTCAGGGTCTTGCAGAACCAAAGAAAGAAAACCAGTATTTATGTGAGAAAAATAGTAACTGAGTTGGATGCACTCATTTGTACTGTACTGGGAATAACACATACCAGGAGACTGCAAATTAAACAGCAAAACCAGTTTGATTCCCTGCTGTCAAAGTCATCATCTCTAGGGCCAAATATGTTTCTTTTAATGATCAATTCATGTAAGCCCATACAATATGAGACTATTTCCATATGGGAACTGCGCCAGTTAGATGGATCTAACCATATACACTTCTAAGAAATAGCAAAAGCTGTACAGCCATGAGAAATCCCAGGCTGAGATTCCACAAGCTACTACACAGGGTGATTTGCATGGAGAAGCTGAGAGACAAGGCCAGTAAGGTCAGATGTGAAGGAAAAGGTACTTAATGCTTTGAATTGTTGAATTTTTGCTGATAGCTTTGAAGTCCTCTCACAAATTAGCCTCAGTTGCTACAGGAGTTATTTCACAATAACAGCAAAGTATCAGAGAGTAAAATTTGTTTTCTTATGGCCTTCTATGGGTGTGATGCCGGTTTTGCAGGATCTTATATCACCCAGGTTTTGGTGAAAGCACCCTCAGCCTTTCCTCCTTTATTCCCCTCCATCCAAAGGGATTTTTTTCCTTGACATCTCTGCTGTAGTGCACCAAATTCCTGAGCCCACCAGCTGCTCTTTCTCCTGGACTGTCAGCCTGGGCTGCAGCAAACAGCCCATGTACTCTGTCAGTCTTTGATTTTCCACATCCTCTCATCCTTCTCTGCTGCATCACAGCTGGACAGAAGACACAGCACCCAAAAGGCCTGTGAGCAGGAGGGCTGCAGGCCTAAAGCAAAAGCAAAGCACAAAGATAACTATTCTAAGTGGGAAGGGTTTTCCCTGCCAGATCTCGCACAGACATCGTTCCTAATGTCACATGGAAAAGAAATCTGTTTGCTGCCTTCAGCCCAGTACAACAGCACTGCAGACCTGGAGGAAAAGCAGCTCCATGCAAGCACAAAGAAATAGAATGTCTATTGATGAATTTCCCAAGGGTGATCAAGGTTGCCTGCAATATTTATTGCAAGGGAAGTAGTGGCATAGTTCATGCAGAAGGGCTGACTGAGCAATGTCAGCACTCATTCCCAGGGCCTTTTGAGAGTTTGACTTGTCAGCTACAGGACTCCTTGAAAGCATCAGCCTCTAAAGAGAATAGATTATTTTTTTTTTTAATGATTCTACACACTGCACTTGAACAACCAACAGGCAAAAAAAAGACCCCTTCTAGAGTCTGAGAAGGGTTAGAAAATACCTCCAAGATCACCAAGTCCAACAATTCCCTCAGCACTGTCAGGTCCACCAGCAACCCCCATCCTCAATCTACATGACTTTTTAACACTTCCAGCATGACAGACACAAGGTTAGAAAGGCTTTTCCTGTGTTGTTATTGGAGCACAGACTTCAGAGGCAAAAGCAAATGTGGCAAAATGGAACTGCTCATAGACTGTCTTAATATGAAGCAGCCAGAAGCAGTCAGTCTTGCACGTGTCTGGCCTTTATTTGTTGCATGTGAGCTGCTTGATAAATATCATCAGAGGTAATCTGTCACAAGAAACTCCTCCAGCCTGAGCAGGGAGACTCTGAGTCCTTTAACACAAACATGCTCCTTACAGGGGTACCTCCCATGAGAGTTAATAATTTGCTCTTAAGCATAAACGAAGCAGATCAGAATTTTTTTTTTTTAATGAAGTTAATATTAAATCTTAAGAATAGAGAAACCAAGGCCATGTTACTGAACCTCTACGCAAGGAAAAATGAACTGGCAAAAGGACAAAACCTTGTAGGAGTCAGACTTTATTCCTCTTATGAAGGGAGTAAGCACATCTCTCCCTCTCTCTTCATCTCTGCTGAAAGGACAATACACAGCCCTTACAACTAAGCTGCAGTTCAGTTTTTAATACTAATGAACCATGAAAATTAATTTCTGATAGGCAGGTTTGATTAGGAAATTTTTTAATTACCTTTCACTGAACCTGTCGTTTGAATTAGTGTTTGATCATGCATTCTAATTTCATCTGAAAGCAAAGGCACTTAGTATCTGGGATAGCAGGATCTGCCTCTTGGTAATTTAAATTACAGAATGCATAACTGGACATGTTAAACTCACAGTATCATACAGGTTCAGAGTAAAACAAAACATGCTTCATATTCCCTATCAGGATTTTTTCCCTCCCTGCCTCCTCAGCCACTCTCCTCTTCATCAGTGTTATGCAGACTAAAGAACTTCACACCCAGTATAGCAGAATACTATGGGCTGTAAATGGTTTGAGTAGAACATTTTTCACATCTCATTTTCCCCCCTAAATTAAACCATGTCTATTTACAGTTTCTACAATGCTTGTGTAAACTGCTAGATCCCTGACTTTGCAAAGAGCTGGCACATAGGTACATGACTGGAAGGTTCTGATGAATATGAAACTCATAAACATACGCTTATCAATATTAATTCTTTTGCAGATATGAAACATGAATTTATTAGCATAATCTAGTGCTCAACACAATGTCTAGTCCCCCATCACTGCCACAAATCCATATGTCTTAAACTGAGATATTGAAGGCAGCTGAAAGGATTCACTAAGATGTAAATATTTATTTTCTTCAGAGCTGGGCTTAGCCACGAGGAGTTGACAATGGCTAATCTGGCAGCAGGCTCCTACCTGTGGAGATGCCTGAATTAGAGGAAGTGCCCTGAAGATAACATATGGTCTGAATATACATTACATCATCTATTGCATCATGGCCAATTTCCTTCCAATTATGGGTTACATTTGGGGGGGGAAACGTCCCAGTGCATAAAATACCCCTTTTTCACACTGCTGACACCATCTCTGTTGGAAAAGGAATGAAGTCTTCCCCAAAGGAATTAGGTATTCTTCCCCCTGGTAGGAAGCTCTGATGCAGAGGCTGCCATGGCTGTAGTGTTGTACATTTACTAATACTACTTCTTTGCTAAAATGTATAGCAAAGTGCAAAACTAAGCTGGGTTCGATGCTGGGGACAGCTTTGCTTTCCCAGTGGTGTTTTCAGATTCCCAGAAAATAAAGGAAGCTTTGTGTGATTGTTATGATCCTTTTCTGGCTCATAATAACCCTGCAAATAACAGTGGAAGCTCAGGTTCTCTGCAGGGAAAAAGGAACAGGACCAAATTTCATTCACATGAATCATCTGTTAAAAGCATCAGTTTGGTTTTGGAGCACTGCACAGGAGCCTTGGATTTAGCACTAGATCATGAGGACTGAGATGTTTTTAGAACCATGTAGGGTTCAAAGGCTTTCCATGGCCAACAGCATCTCTCAGAGTAGGAACACAATCCTGTCTCTGTCCCAGGCAAGTCATAACTCCCACCTACTTCATCAAACCCCTGTTTAAAACCTTCCAGTGAAACCCTGGAAGGTGCTGGAACTAGTGGCACTCCAGCATTAACACCACAATGAACAAATTTTTTCCATGACCAGAATAAGGATCACACATTTTCTAATGCTGGAAGCCACAATTAATAATTATTTCAGAATCTTAACAATGCATTTTTACAGGAAAAAATAAACATGTTAATCTGAGAGGTAAAGAAAAAAAACCTTTCATGTAGTATATAAAGTCAGATTAATTTGCAGAGACAATATATCAGATTTTGGAATACATTTTGCTTTTTTAGTGAGTAGCCTCATCAGAATGGAGGTAAATATGAAAAAGAAACTATTCCTCTGAATAATCAGCTAATTAAATACTTCAAAAATTTTACACTACGATTATAATCAAGATGTAGAAGAGACCTATTGCAGAAAATTATTTCAGAAAAGTTACCTTTGCCTTTTTATCTCAGTACTGCATTGATTTTATATTCAAAGGAATTAAGTATATTCCTCTTGAATTAACCATCAGCTTAGTTCACATGACCTTTCAAGCAGCTCAGACACTGAGTTTTTGAACTGTTCCTCATGATGTGCTCCCACAGCAATGATTACATTCCTAACTACACACGGTAGCAACCAGTGCTGTCTTGGATATTATACCTGTTCACCTGAGTTACTCCTCTAGCCAAAGTCAATATGTATTCAGACACACCATGATATTTCAAATAATCCATGCCAGTCCACACTTAGCTCAGTCCACAACAAAAAATATTAATTTAAACAAACAAACAAAAAAATTATCTGACTTCTGTGATCTTCAAAAATCCCCATTCTTCATGAAATATGTATTATTTTGCTCTTCTGGCACTGTGGAAATGCTCACTGGAATCTGGACAACCAGCCCTAAAGACAGAAAGCTCCATCCCTTCAGCAACGTGACATCTTTCTCCCCGTCCTGTGCCAGTGTGGGTTCAGCTTTAAAGCCCTGCACAGTGTCTGGTCTGACTTGCATATTATGGCTACAGAGATGGCTGTTCATAAAACTGGCAACCCTTCCAAATTCCTTCCTTCCTTTGTATCTGCCATGAATCCTTGAGTCATGATTATCTGTACTAGGGTAACAAATAAAGACCACTCCTGGAACATCTGGACACGGTGGCTGGGAATTAGCAGAGTCAGTTCTTGCCCACGAGCATTCATAATTTAAGCAGGCAAGAAGGTGAGAGAGGGATTTATTCGTCCCCTTGGCAGAGAGCAGGAATAGCAATTTAGAAGTCATGTTTGATAGCATGCAACTTGCTCAGCTTGCAAACGTGCTAAGGTGTAAAACCAAGGCAACCACAGTCCCCTTTGGTGACAGACAAGCCTGGGAGAGATGGACACCCAGGTGGAGAAACTCATCCAGGGACCTGGATCACCCCTAACCTCTACCAGCAGCTTGAGCTTTGCTGGCTCTAAATGTGAATGTCACAGCACTATCACAGGCAGGGATGACATGAGGATGGAGATGAAGGGCTGCAGACAAACAGGTGTTTAAGCATCTTCCTCCTCTTGAAATCTTGGCAGTTAAATGAAAATCCTTCTTTGGCTTTTGGCTGCAAGTGAGTTGTCCACGACTGCAATTCAAATGAGGACTTACAATGAGACCTTAAACTCAGCTGAAGCTTGGGTCAAGCCTGGGAGTTGTTCTGACCTGAATATGGCTGAGCAGTTGGGGAAATTGCAGCTACCCATGAGCTCTATTACAGCAGCATGAGTCCAAAAACCGTCCTCAGGTTGAAGGTAGTGCCATGTGCCCTCCCTGCTCACACAGACAAACACGGACACAGCTGGCATACCTTGAAAGTATCACTGGTTATCACTAATGAATGTCTGACCACACCTCCACCCTCCACAACAAAACGCCAAGGAGAAATACCATGATTGAAACTTTTTACAAGGGCCTGGAGGGACAGGACACAGGGAATGGCTTCCCAGTGCCAGAGGGCAGGGTGAGATGGGATATTGGGAAGGAATTCTTCCCTATGAGGATGGGGACGTCCAGGCACAGGGTGGGCAGAGAAGCTGTGGCTGCCCCTGGATCCCTGGGAGTGTCCAAGGCCAGGTTGGACGGGGCTTGGAGCAACCTGGGGTGGTGGAAGGTGTCCCTGCCCATGGCAGGGTGTGGGACAAGATGAGCTTTAAGGTCCCTTCCAACCCAAACCATTCTGGGATTCTCTGATGACCCCATTGACATTTGCTATATTCCGCCTACTTCCAGAGCTGCATTCCACCTATTTCTCTCTAGCACGGGCCCCTGTCCATCAGACAGAAAGTGTTTCACATTTGTCCACAGTCTTTGGTGGTCAGGGTTGACTTTTTGCTGGAGAGCCCACAACATGTTATTTATTTAAATAGCTGGGTACAGTCAATTGCTTGTGTTTTCCCTTTAAGAACCTCAAATGGGGAAGGCAGAGAAGTTGTTTATCCATGGCCAATATTAACCTTCAGATGCGACAGCATCTGAACTACAGGATCCAGTGCTCTACAAGGAGATATTAAGGAAATGCTTCTGACAGGGAGAGACATCCCCAGGAGAGTTCTCCTCTGAGGAGGGGGAAGCACAGCATGGCATTTAGCCAGATTAGGGTTTGGGGTTGGTTGGGTTTTTTTTCAGAACATTCCCATCACCATCAGCTTTATTTAAGCTTCAATTTCAATCAG
>JAWWMO010000096.1:68852543-68865531 GCA_035047845.1 Dendrocincla fuliginosa
ATCTATCTATCTATCTATCTATCTATCTATCTATCTATCTATCTATCTATCTATCTATCTATCTATCTATCTATCATTTTTAAATTCCGGAGAGGGCTGAGCATTAAAGTAGCCCCCCGCCTAATTAAGCGAGGCTTTTAATGAGGAACGCTGATGCGCCGCCGCTCGCAGGTGCAGTGGCGGCCGGGGGCCGGCAGAGGGCGCCCGATCCATCCGATGGATTTTCCCCTTAAAAACGGATTAAAAAATAAAAATAAAAAATAAAAATAATCCTCCCGGGCAGTGTTCAGCCCGTCCGGGCACACAGGGCACCTCCTTCACCGAGCCCTGTCCCTGCAACACGGCGGGAGCTGGCGCTTGGAAGTTTTCAAATGCGGTCATATAACTTTTTTTTTCTTTTTTCTTTTTTTTTTTTTTTAATGTGTTTGTTGTGTTCCAGGCATTTCTGACACAGCAAACACAGCATGGCAGTTTTATTCTAAAGTCTGATTAGGCGGCTTGAAGGGTTCCAGCCCAGGGGGAGCAAAACCATTGTTCTGGCCAAACCTGCTTCTGGAGCCCGAGGTTTCAAGGGATCAGGGAATCACAGAAGGGTTTAGGTTGGAAAAGCCCTCTAAGGCCATTGAGTCCAACCATTCCCCAGCACTGCCAAGGCCACCACTAACCCATGCCCCAAGAGCCACATCCACACAGCTGTTAAATCCCTCCAGGGATATTCAGGAAGGACTAATTTAAGTTCTATAATCCTTCAGCAGTGAGAAGAGCAAAACAGAAAAAAACAAAAACAAAATCTAAAAAAAACCAACTCTGGGCATCTACATTGTTCTCTTCTCCCTGCACTTCCATGTTAACACGAAAATCAGGTTAAAGCTCTGTCAAAGCAGACGTACAGCATCTCAGATACAAAACAAAACAACCTGCCCCCCTTAAAAAAACAACAATAAACAAATAAACAATTCAAAAGCAGCCACACTTCTTGTGTATTCTGCACTAAAACCTTTAAGTCATCCATGCCATAACCCAAGAAGGCCGAAGTAGTTCTATCGTTACCACACTCAGTTCATTAATCTTAATTCTGGATATAAACATTCAAGATATATTCACATGAATGAATCAAAGTAACTGCAGGGATTATCACCTCAAATGTGCTGACTCCATTTCACTTATCAGCCAAGACATCACTGAAGATATCTGCACCAATCTAACCCACACTCGTTATATGCAGCAGTCTCTCAGTTCTTCATCTGAAAACATCCTTTTATCTTATTTTTCACAACCTGCCTCACAAATATTGGCATAAAGACTTGCTGATGATTTGACAACATTCCTATTAGTAATAATTAAACTCAGGGAGCCACAGTGAGGGAAGAGCTCCTGAATTGCTGCTGCAGTGCATTAAATGTTGAAACTATTCTCTGTAAGTACATTCAGACAGCTCTGTTTAATGATTAAATGACTATCAGTCTTTCCGTAGCATGCGTCAGTAAGTGAAAAGGGTGTGAATTACATGATCATATTTCTTTTCCTGCCCAAGAAAATCAGAAAAACCACCACACAGCTGGCTCGCCGGAGGTCTGGGATATCCAGTTTCAGAAGCAACTTCACAACTGGTCCACGAAGAGAATGGCAGAGGTGATCCATTCTCTCTCTGAGAGGGAGAGCTGGTCAGCTCCGAGCTCAGCTGACACAGGAGATGAAGCTGAGGTGGGCTTGTAAACTTTGTGCTTACATGTGCTTCTAAGCAGGAACTGGACAGGTCACCTGCCTCAAATAAAAAGCAGCAGGGGAAGTGCTTAGGATGGCATCCTAATTACCATCTTCTGTGACAACAAAATTCACTGATCAAGCTGAACTCCCTGCCTGGCATCGAGGTGCAAAGGGAGGCGTGTTAACAACTGGACACACTAAAGGAAAAGAGTGGAGACAGCGGCAAAAAAAAATATCCAGAGATGTTCTGAACTTGAGCTTCCTCCACAAACAACCTCTTTCAAACACCCTCCATCTCTCATTGAAATCTCTGAAGTCAGCAGGAACAGGGCACGTGAATTTTCGGCAGCCCTAAAAATAAGGCCAGTCCTAAATGCCTCTAAACATCGGTGCACAAGTTTGACAATCCTAGCCTTCAGCTTTGTTTTTATGCCCTAACCCATCAATTAGAAAATGACAGTATGAGGAGGAGGATGGACAATGCCTCCTCTGCACCTCTGTGGCAATCAGAAGGAAAATTGAGGTCCTCGAGCACAGGGCTGGTTCAGGGAAGTGGGCATATTTGGCAAGCTTGCCTCAAAAAAAGAAAAAAAGCCCTGTTGAATAATGTCAGACTGATCAAGGAGAAAGCACTAGCAAAGCAAGTATTAGCTGACAGCCTCCTGTTTGTTAGTGTACCCTGCTCTTAAAACCAATATTCACTGCTTGACTATGAAACAGCTTCCCATGCTCCTGCCCCCTTGCTTGCACTGGATTAAGTACGTCAGGTTTTCAAAACAGCAAAGTTGTATGTGATGATCTAGAGTTGCACTAACACACAGGCAAAATCCCTCCTGATTTTAAAATAACAATCAGGAGACCCAACATTAACGTGTGCCTGCACTGAACTGTGTTTTGGCAACTCGATCCTTTACTGCTGAGTTAAGCACTTCTTCTTGCGTCTGAAATGTGAAAAAGACACATCCCAGGGTTTATTTGCTGGCGAGAAGCTGGGCTCACAGAGATTCCCTACCGAGGGCTGAAATGCACCCCTTGGCAACTCACATGAGGTAGGAACATTTAACTGTTTACTGATTCCATCCTCCCCTCTCGGTGTTGAGTCAACACATTTCGCTTAAGTTGAAACATGAAGACCCATCTGGTTACTGTATGGAAGTAAATCTCCAGGTAATTAGACTCTAAACCAGATGAGAACTGCACGCACAGGTCTTGCTAACTACAAGGTAATAAGAGCTCGGTAATAGTGCATCTGCGTGGCTCACAAAGGAAAAGTTCGAGGTGTGCATTTAAAAAACATGAAGCAACAGCTCGTAACATTTTCAGCAGAAAAGGCAAACTTACAATTTGTAGCTGCTGTACCATTTCTTCTCTGTATGCCAGTTCCCGCTTCATCTGGTCTTGAAAATTATCTGTATGAGGAGGGGGAAAATGTAGATGCAATAGTTAAAACAGAGACCACACCACAGAATTCACATAAATCAAATTATATCAAACCCAATCACCACTGAGGAACCATGAAGCACTACAAAGCCTTTCAGCCAATTAAAATGTGTGCCTAACAAAAATTATCTATTAGGAGATGCTATAAACGACAGAAAAACTGTGAAAAAATGAGATTTGGCTACTCCCCCAATCAGCAAATCTAGGCTGCTAAGTTTATATTGATAGGATTTATTCTCAGTTATTTTTCTCGATGTGAAAGACTCTGCAATCATTACTCAAACTTCTACCCACACTGAAGAGCAAAAACTGCTCTTCTTTTGCTTTGGCATAAATCTATTGACATCAACAGTGATGTCCAACGTGTGAGAGGAGAAAGCGTTCAAGGATGCAGGGTTTGATTTGTAGTGTGTACCACAGCACTGATGGCTTGGAACGGAACTCAGGCTAAAGCTCCATAAACACTGACATGGATCTCAGAAGGGAAAATGTCCTTGAAAGAGATCCTGGGCAGCTGGGTCACAGCCTTCCTGTTCTAGTAGGTTCTCCTTCCCGTATTTTCCTCCTAAGTAACCATTTCAGACAAAACTTCATTCAGTAGAAGATTAACTGGTGGTCTGTTGTGTAACATCTCTGTTGGAGGGTGGGAGAAGAAAAATATAAACAAAACTACTGACAAGAACCGAGTGACTCGAAGAGCTGCCTGGTGGATATCTGGGTGCAATGATGGACTGTTAAGGGGAAGGGGAAAAAAAACCCCATTCCAACCAGTATCACTTTGATCTGGGAAACAAGCCTGTCCCAGAGCACAGAACCAGTGAGGTGAGTGCCATTGGGAAAACACCACGGAGAGCCTGGAAAAGGATGCTGTGAGGCCAAGGAAGCTAAAATGGTTTATTTACAACTAATCAAATAAAGGAGTTAAATAGTCATGCTGGTTTCTGGGACACCAGCCCGGGAGTCAGGAAGCCTTGGCTCTGCTGGAGTCCGTGTGTCTGTCCATGCCTCCTTTCACTACCAGCAAAGCAGGAATAACAGCACTGCCCAAGTGCATTGGGAGGATTAATGGATTAAAGGACTGGGATGCTTCAGTAGCACAGCAGCGGGAGTCTCGGAACTGCCTGAATTGCAGTGGGAAGACTTGAGCCCAGGTGAGACTGCAGCTCCTATAAATAACCTGTGCTGCTGCAAGGCTGGGGACTCACCAAATCCCAAACCAGCCATGCAGCCTCAACACGCCTTCTCAGCCCCAAAACACAGGAGCAGGAAGGCAGAGAGCAGCTGTGGCCTTGCACAGTGGAGGAGAAGGATGTACCTCACCTGCAGGCAAAGGGGATGCGTCCCCACCAAACGAGGCTGGAAGAAAATACAAGCAGGAAGAGCTCTGTCCTCCTCTTTCACACAAGAATTTTGCCCTGTCAGAATGATGAGTCAAGTTGCTGTTTAAAAGGCACGGAGGCAGTAAAAGAGCAATGAACGAAAGCATGAGAAATTTTGCCAGGCTGAAACCATCAGGAATCCAGCACTGCCACACGGAAAAGGACGTGATGACATCTTAATAAAGTTCTTCATATTTCAAATAAATTCCCACTGAACTTTTCAGCCTATTCCCTCTACCCCAACTTGATCAGAAAAATAAGTCAATAGAAATAAAGCAGGTTTACAATTCCTCGTTTCCTAGCCCCAGAAAAGCCATGCAGTATAAAAAGGTGATTGCCTCCTGCCCTGGTCAGTAAAAGCTGATAGATCTGTGCTAATAGCTATTGAGGTCCTCCAGCTTCACTCTGAGTAGCCTTTAAGGAGAAATTTTCGTTCTTTCCTCAACACTTTCCTCCCAGTTGCTTCTTCACGGGCTCATCACGTCTCAGAACAAATAGCTCAGAAACCTTTCTCAGTCCTGCAAGGCAAATGTCCAAGCTCACGGTGGAAATGGGGTGTTAATGGCAGGGATAGTGCTTTTTTTTTTCCGGCAGCATTAATCCCACTCCGAATGCTTACAGACAAAGCCATAAGCAATACTCAGGAGAAAAGATATGAATATTTAAATAGCTTTCTTAACACAAAATTAAATACTTTAAGTACCCAGACTACTTCTCCACCATTTTATTGCCACGTTGTTAAATGCAGACAGGCAAAATGCGGAGAGGCTGACACCAAAGGTACACACCAGTGGAGCATTCCAGGAGAACACACTGTCATCAGGCACAGGTGCTTGTATTTCTATCAGGATAGCAAACACTTTGATTTTCTTCAAGTGATCCAATCTTTTTTTTTTTTTTAAATTTTCTTCAAGTGGTCTCTGCTTTGAGAGATCCCAGTGGAAAACCTCATCTGTAGCCTTCAAGTACAACAGCAATGTGAAAAATACAGGTGCAAGAAGCAGAAGACAAGGTCTGCTGTTTTATAAATCATCACAGTCCACATTTCAAGAAGCCACAGAGAAGCTTGGACCCTAGCACTGCTAAAAGAGCTTGCAGATAAGCTCAGTTCTCATTTAACAGTGATTTCCACAAAGGAGAACTCTGAAACCAGATGCCACTTACACATAAGAATGCACAGCCCTGCTGTGGGTAGTGGTTTGATGCTATTAACATATAACACCCCAAAAGCGCTCAGTTCCAAGTGCAAGAACCAAAAAAGAGTGACTTTGGAGCTAACTCCAGGAAACCATTTCCTAGAGACACTTGGCATTACCTTCCATATCTCATCTGTTGCCTCTCTGCTGAAACAGGGATGAGTCTCCCCTATTTAAAAAAACACTAAGATGATTTAAAATCCAGAAGTTTCTTACTTATCTGAACAGTGCAAAGCACAGAGAGAACCATCACCGCCACCCACTGGAGTGAGAATTACACTGGCAATGTGTTCCTGCCCTTGGCAGCGTTGGGGATGGGACAGAGTTCCAGTCTCTGTGACTGCTCACCCTGATGCTGCAGGGAGCCAGGCTGGGATACGAAACCTGTCACCTGCCTGCTCTTTGCTCCCTCCTGCAGCCTCAGGTATTTCCAAGCCACGGTAAATCCATCCATACAGTTTTAATTTTACCTCAACTTTCCTTCAGCTGGATCTCCAAAGACTTCTCTCCCTGGCTTCCAGACCACCAGAGGCAGTTTCTAACTTGGGAAACCTGGCAAAGTAGTTTCTGATATTTGACCTAAAGCAAAAGCCCAATTCAGCAGCAAGAGCTTGGAACAGAGCCCCTCTCTTCTGCTATAACACGTCCTGCTTTAGAGGACAAACCACCCTTACCATGGATTTACACTAATTTGCTTTACAAAGACCCTTTTTCTTGTTTTATTGTATGTGGAGGAGGGGTGGGATTTTTTGGTAAATCTAAATCTGTAAATAGGTTTTACGGTCACTTGTAGATATTGTTTATAGCACATTATCTGTTTTCTATTTTAATCCTGAAGAAAATTGACCACTACTTTGTGGTACATTGAAACCACATATTTTTCAAGCCAGCATACAGCAGTCACCACTTCCTTGGTCGGCCGTACGTGTTCTTTTCTTTTATTTGAATTGTATTTCATGTGGTTTAATTGCCGTGTTTATTTACATGGCAATGACAGAGCATTAATTTTACTGTAGAGGAACAAAAGGATAAATAAGGGACCTGAATGGCAAAACTCCAAGATGCCATTTTGCCAATACCACACAGCAGTGTTTTGATCTACACGAATTATTTGAAAATTACCTCACTCCCAGACCCAAGTAATGACTGAATTTATACTGAAGGATGAGGTTATACTCCTTTCATTAATATCTGTATCATGTCAGGTGACTCTTCCTTATTTATGGAGCTGTCTACATATTTCAATATTTGGGCTGCAGACGGAGTCATTCCCAGAGTCCTTGCACTTCCTTGCTTCCCTGAACTTGCCTATCTGATGCTACAGAAAGGGGACAAACATAGTTTCTTTAAACAGTGGGAAAATGCTGTCTGTGATTCCCACCTTTTCCCATGGGATCCTCCTGATCTAGGTGGGGTTTTCTGGGAAGCATGCTTTCCTCTGTTGCTGCCAGTATCATTCAAAAGATCCCAGTCAGTGGTTCTTTTTCTGTATCCCTGTAGGGGTGGCTCAGCTTTCTGGCAGCTTCACAAAAACCCTGCTAGGCAGGTGCCCATTTAGTGCTCAGCACATCCTATCACCCTTGGATAGCAGCTGTGGTGAAAGGGCCATCCCAAAAAGCCCATCTCAGGGAGAAGAATCCAAACAGGCATTTCTAATCCTTACACATGGGCCAAATTAATTCTCCAGCATCAGCTAGAACCACCTGAAGATGAGTATGAAGTAACTTGTCTTCAAAATCCTCTAGGGAGCGGGTTAAGAGCAACATCGCTGTACCCCAAGATGCGTTTCTGGCTACTGACTTTGTACTAAAAAAAACAAGTAAAGACCAAAAGAGACATCCAGCTTTGTATTTTCCCTACAAAAAACCTGCTTGGGCAGCCTTTAAAGCCACAGCAGAAGTGCCATCATAGAATCACAGAATGGTTTGTGCTGGAAGGGACCTTAAAGACCATCTAATTCCAGCCCCGTGCCATGGGCAGGGACACCTTCCACTAGAACAGGTTTTTCCAAGCCTTGTCCAACCTGGCTCAGCAGAACTAAACCAAAGATCCTGGCAACACAACAGACAACACACCTCTCCAGTTTTATCAACCTGACAACAACCAACCACGCACACACAACACCAAAACCATGGATATGTGTCTTACTGAAGACTGGGAAAGAGGCATTTCCTTTCAACACCTGGAATTCCTGTTCCAGTCTCCTTCGTAAATCGATCTGTTCAAACAAAACCTTCTGGAGCTCCTCTAACAAAGAGAAAAGAAAAGTGGGTTTGATAGTCTGTGTAAATAATTCTTGAAGGAACAGTTGCAGAGCAATTCATTACTATAAGACAAAATATTTTAGCGCTTATTAGGAAAAAAAAAAGAAGCGTTGCATGGACCTACAATAGATTTTGTGCAGAAAGCCATGAATATAAATCAATGTAATATATTATTTTAAAGTATTATATTACAGTGTCATGTATTGATTGATATATATGCATTAATCTCAATTATATCCACCCAAAGGTCCATATATTATTCATATGTTACTTGACAAGCTTAAAATATGGTGCAGAACAAAAGTGCCCCCTATTATCCTCATATTCTATTAAAACAAAGAGCAGTTTTATAATGTAAGAGGCCCTTATTTATTTTACCTTTCCCCATGTTCTCCACATCCTTCTTCAGCGAATGAGGTGAATTGGTTTCTTGTGTATGTTCTCCTTAAAAAAAGAGAAAGAAAAGAAGTTACTGATTTACTGATAGTGCTTTTTTTGTCAGGATTGTCCTTACTATGCAGCCGCTTCAGAGAGTCTGGAGGAAAAAAAAGGGGGGGAAAAATATAAGGAAAGAGTAAGACTGAGCTTTATCTACAAATCTCTGTGTGCACAGCACAAATATTTGCAAACTCATGTTTTCTTCTACTTTAGTGAAGGATCTACCCTACAGCATGGCCTCTTGCAGACAATATCTCCTTGATATCTAGCAGAGCTCCTCCCAGCCAAACTGATCCCTGCTTTCCCTCTAACCCCCTCTTGAAGATGCTCTTATCAGAGAACAACCAAGAGCAAGATGAGAACGGGGAAGAGCCTCCTCTGCAGTCTCACCTCTCTCCCTCACCACGGGACGTCTGTGCTACCCCATCTGGGCAGGGCCCTGTTCCAAAATCCACGGGCAAAATCCTTTCTTGCACCTGCCTTTTTCCTTCATCAGCTCCTCAGCTTTATCATCTTCCAGAGCTCCATGGCACGGGTATGTTCTAACTGGATATAATTTATATCCAGCTGAGATAAAATTGACATTAGTGGTATTTGCATCTAAAAGATACAGCTCTGAGGTCAACCAATTCAGGGACTTCTGTCTTAGGTTGCTGAAGTTAACTTTTAATCAGATTACAATACAGAATTTTCTAGGTAAAAGAAATTGGCTTTTTCCAGAAACATGCACGCTACCTCCTTCAGCTTTTTTCCTTTACAAATTAAATTTAAAAAAAAACCCCAAAAACATTCATATGGTGTAAAGTTCACCTGGATGGCAGTTTGACTTAAAAACTGAACCTTCTTACAAAATGTATTATTTTCATTGTCTCCTGGAACTGGTAAATTTTCCTCTGATTTCTATGGATTGGGTTTTGAATGAAGATCTGTGAAAAACTGGTTTTAAAAGAAAAAATACCACTTTAGCTGAAATTGATGGGAGATTGCCTGTTATTTACAGCTGAAGTAAAAACGGACTCTCAATAATTAAGAAAATATTTGGTAAATAACCAATTATTGAACTAATTGGATTAATTCTTGTTTTAGTCCAGCCAGTAAATACACATCATTAACTCTACTGATAAGTAATCACAGGAGACATATATGTAAAGCTACTCATGTGTTTATGTGTTTGCAAGAGAAAATCATGGAGAAAATATCTCGAGGTTTTGTCGTTTTGTTTGGCTTTTTAAAAATAAAAATCCATATCACTGAAAAGGTCAAAACACAACAGACAACAGTTACTTTAAAAATTATTTTGTCATCACAATAGCCTAATTTTAAAGTTGAATTGGAAAGTCTTGTTACATATGCAGTCAGAACTCCTTTTGCAAAACGTTCATTTCTGTTTTTAAAAATTGATGTGATCTTATATCCAGTAAACCTTGAAGTCATAGTATATGAAACCTATCCAATAGCTATGCATTTTAACATTTGCTTTCTCTTCATTCCTTAAAAAAAAGCCAAAAAGCAACCACTCATTCAGGCATATACATTTACACAGCTGGTATCTGGTGCCAACAATTCAATTTTAAAAAACTTGTTTATGTAACACAGTGATTAAAAAAAAATAATTTTGTATTATATTTGATAAAAACAGGGTGTTTTCTAGAGATGAATCACCACAGTACAAGAAATAGCAAGCTTAAAAATATATCACCTTTTGGGCAGTGGTTTAAGGAGTTTCCACAATGTAAAATGGTCTTTCTTCTCTCTTTTTCTTTTTTTTTTTAACTAATATAATACTGTTTTAAACCAGATTGCTAACAAAAGAAATATTTTGTTAAATAAATTGGGGTACACTAAATCAAAGGGGAGGAATTTAAGTTTAGGAAAGATATTTACTGAATTGAAAATACTAGCGTATTTCCAATCCTTTTCTTCCACCAAGGCATTCTTTTCTGAATGTTTTATGTGCAATTTTGCAGGATAACAGACTCACAGATGGGAGGTAGCTGGATTTTTCAACGGGGAGGAAGAAACAGGGGAAGAGACTGGGGCATGGTGACAACACAGCTCCTTGCCACTGGCTCAGCTGAGCTTTTAGGGCTGTATGACTGGAGGTTGCTGACTCGCTGGGATGGAAAGAACTGCATCAAAATGAACATAAGGGCATGCAGCATGAAGAATAACTTCTCCAGCATCTGCAGCCTCCCTACTAAGCTGACGAAAAACGTTATTAGAAAATTCTCCATCCTTGCTCCTGAAATAAGTAAAGAACGGGACTGGAAACGTGAAGGTACTTCAAGGCAAAAGACAGTATATATGGTTTTAAAGAATAATTGCATTTTTAAACCACTTTCTGATGTTAAAAAAAACAGTCTCGACATTATTATTGTTAATGGCAATAATAATCAGATGGGTTTCACCTTTCCAGTCCCCCTGAAAATGATAATCAGGAGCCTGCTCTTCTCCATTTTTCCATACTTCCCAGAGGCCTCATCACGCCTTGTGTACTGTTCTACCTTAATTGAAAGGGAGGAGGTATTGAATATTTAACCAGCTTCCTTTCTCTTAAATGTTAATTAAAAGCTAAATAGGTGTTTAAAAACAAACAAACAGAAAGCCCAAAGAATTTTAATCAGTCTATGGAAAAAATCGCTTCCCCCTCCTAATAGCTCCAACAACTCTCCTGGGCCTTGTCTACACACAAACTTGTAGCACTGAAAGCTGGGCAGCCCCTGGTACACACACAAAGGTTTTCCTTGAGAGAGACGTGCTTAAGGTTAACCAGAAAAATCAAACTACCTCACCCATCTCTTGGGGCGGGGGAAAGGAGATGGAAGGATTGGCAGTGGTTTTAAGCTGCCCCAGCCTTTGGTACCTCTGCCCTTCCCGATGAGCTCGGGTGCATCCACCCATGGAGGGGACAGCAGAAGTGATGTCTGTGAGCAGATACACCTCAGAATTACTCAAAAAACAGCACTGTGATAAACGAGAGGTCCCAACTCGTACACTGGCACAACCTCAGCAATTGTGACGCCGCTGTTTTGTGAGCTCACTGGAGCAGTGAGGTTTTGAATTTTTAACATCTGTGTTTTTAACCTGTGAGTTTTTAACATTTCTACATTTACCCTCCCCAAAACAAATGTGCTTTGCCCTCACTGTGAAAAAAAAAAACAAAGCAAAAAACAAACCTCTTCATGCTGAGCCGCCTAGAGCGATCTCACGCAATCCTTCCCCAGGAAGGTCTCAGAGTGCTCCTCAAACAGCAGCTAAAAAATCCCACACTGTCCGCAGACAACTCAGCTGCTTCAACGGGCAACTGAATTGTCCAGCACAGAGCTCTGATGGTCTGGGGATATAAGCCCATACTCCTGACTCTGAGCCTTGTCCCCAGCTCATGCCCTCTACAATTCTCGCTACATCTGCAGTGTCACACCACCCCATCCCAAATCACCCATTTGCCTGTGTCTCTGCATCATCCCTGCTATTCCTGGGCAGTAACTATGCACCACAGAGCACACAGTCTGCCAAAAGCTCTTCACCTCACTCCTAATGTTGTCAAGCCCGTGGCATCAATGGTCTATCATAACTTAAATATCCAACTTAAATATCCAGTACTTCTAGCTGGAGAGAGGGCTGTCTGCAGACACAAAGACCACAGCAGTAACTTTTTGCTGTCTTCTGGATATAAATATATATACATATATATATATCTCCATTTAAAAAATAAAGGCAGATGTGAACCAGCAGACTTTCAGAGCTCCAGAGGCTCTCTCTGTAATTGAAATTAATTACTTGCTCTAAGACACGCAGAGTTCTTGTGTATATCCTGAAGAAATCCTAACCTTATTGAAAATATTCATGCATCCTGCATATTCATGCTGCTTTTGGGGGGGAATAATCAATAGGATAATCAGGACTTGGCAAAATATGCCTATCTGAGGAAACTCAGTAAGCATCTTTTAAGTGTTTTCCTGTGCTGGGACTGATAAATGTCTTAAAAAATCTGCAGTTTCAAATGGAATTTTGCCCCTTCAAAGTGATTTAACTTTAAAACAAACTAGTTCTTTTTTATGCGCAGATAAAGTCTAGTTTTTAACATCCATTTAGTATTTAAAACACGAATATCTGATTAAAAAACATCTGCTTTGAAGTAATAACCAATAGAGGAAAAAAAGTTTCAGGATTTTGAACCAAACATTCCAAAACTTAGGTGCGACCAACCTAAAAATATTAAATATTTTTAAAGGAAATCAGTCGGCTTTTGTTCTGAACCTTATGCATACATCTGAGAACCATTTTATAATTTTATTCTAGAAGCAAAGGAGCTAGAAAATTTCAAGTCCTTGGATTTTTTTTTTTAAATGGAAAGTAATACGCTCAGATTCCAGAAGGTGAAGCTTAAAAAAACCAGATGAAACACACCTAATATTGCGAAACTTGCAAAAAATAAAGAAATTCAGGAATTCAGTAATCCAAAGAGAGTTCCTGTGCTCCTTAGTAATAACTGATGAGAAATGAGAGAAATTGTAAATGAGAATGCAGTCCTGTAGTCCTAATCCCCGTCTGCAGTGTTGTC
>JAWWMO010000096.1:68974164-69000626 GCA_035047845.1 Dendrocincla fuliginosa
CAAGCAAATTCTCTTCTGAAGCAAGACCTGGAGAAGGTCTTGGGCCATGGGATGCTGATTTCACCTTCAATGCCTTTGCCTCTGGCAAGACACTTAGCAGAGAGGTTTCCCTCTGTGTAAAATGGGCAGAATAATCACTTCCTACCTTGCAGGGGAGACATGAGGATTAATTAATTAATTAATTAATTGTTTTGGAAGTAATTAAGTTTCTTATTTCACAATGATTGCTTTTTCCTTTCCATTTTTTTTTTTTTTTAACTATCATGTTGTGGAGAACTTCAGGTTTCACCATGGCTGTGAGCTGATGGAAGAGTACCCCAAGTCCAGGACAGCTACAAGTCCTTGCCTGGAAGGAGAGAGCAGGGGTCTTGCCTCCTCTATTGGATTTGCATGCTACAGTCAAAATGCCACGGCTGCCCTCCTGAGCCAGGTTTAAAAACCAGTCGTGGCCATTCTTCCATTTGAAAGACCACATCCTGCCAACATCTGGCTCCCCTAACACCTCATCACTGGGCACAGGGCACATGAGATAAGTTCGTTCCCCCTGGCAGGCAGGCAGGGCTGGGTCCTCAGTGCACCCAATGTGGTGGACCATAGGGCTGGTCCCTGTTTTCCACCTTGGTGAGCCTGTGGAGCAGGCAGAGATCCCCCAGTGGGGGACAGGGACATGGGGTCATCGTGGGAGCAGGTGTGCTGGCAGAGGACAGGAAGCAGTGACACGAGTCCTCAAGAGATGATCAGTCTTTGGCTGTCTTTCCTTAATGCAGACAAGAGGTCTTTCAAATTGCACTCAAGACATTCGAGAGGGTCTCTAATCCCTGAGAAGCTTTATGCAGGGTTCTTAAAGCACAGATTTTGGAGTGAACATGTATCAGAACTCATATTTTCAGACTGTTCTCAATTAAGCAGTTAAGATGCAGAGTTCCATTCAAAATCTCTTGTTATCATTTTCAAAAAGTTGCAGGAAACAAGCAGTGACAGATGAGGAACCCAGCACTATCTGCTGGCAACAGACATCTGACAAAGTGATAAGTATGGCTAATTCCCTTGGGCATTATTTGTACACAGTGCATAGTTATGGGTGAATTATTGCTATCCCTGATTGTCTCATGATTTTTTTTCCCCTCTTGTATGATCTTTTTTTTTCTTACCTGGTATTTTTGACATCTGAGAAATTCATATTGGCAGGTTGATCTATATTGTCTAATATAGCATAGAGTGTAATCAATCATAAATCCTGCCTAGTTTTTTTCAGCAACTTCAGTTACAGTGAAATGGCAGAGGCCTGTTCCAAAGTAATGATAATTGCATGACTGATTTCCACTAAAAACTTGCCATACAGACTTGAACCATTTAAAAAAAAATTAAAATTTTGCAGTCAGGCTTTAAATTACTCCTCAGTATTTACTATTGCAGGACCAGCTCAACCTAGAGACTTGGGAAGTCTTGCAATTACAAACTGAGAAAATGAAGAACATTACGGTTTTTTCATCATAACTGAGAAACTCATGAAGAGAAGCTTTGCCAGAGTAAGACTGAGCATTACAATGGAAATGTTCCTACAACAGTTTTTAGAATTAAAACTCAAGGGAACCTGACAGAGGTGGAAAACCACAGACTTCAGTATGATACATGCTCTGGGAGTAAAGATGACAACATCTCTTTATGGTGAAATAGAGGATAGGCCAGAAGCTGGCAAAACTCAAGAACTCAGTCAAACAAAGACCTGTTTAAACTCTACACTTTAGAACAGGCAATTGGCTCAAGTGTGGGATGGGGCACAGTGAGAAACCGACCATGAAGTCTCAGAATACACGTCAATGTTGTTCCATTTCAGAAAGGGGACCTACATAAAAATGGGGCAGTCTTGTAAGTATGAAGAGAGGAAGAGCAAAGAAGAGGGGGCAAAAGGCTGGCAAGAGGCAGGAGAATTACTTATAGATATTATTTCAGAGATTAACAGTAAATCTCTACCCTAGACCACAGTAAAGTTTAGAAAGACCCCCATGCAAATCAGCAGTAGCTCAAAGGAGACTATGAGGGGTTGGAAGGTATCCTTCAGGAAGCTGAAGGCTTGACCACCTAAAGAAAAAAGGAAACAGATTATCTGGCACCTTAAATCTAAACCTGTAGCAGGATGGGAAAAAGAAAAAAAAAGGATTTTGAGGAAAAAATTGCTGAAGTTGCAAACATTGGTAATAAATCAGAGGTGGGAGCCTGAAGGTTTGTAGGGCAATTACAGCACAAGAACAATTGCACTGTCAGGATAAAGTTTCCTCTACTACAGTACCCTGTCTCCAACAGCAGCTGACACCAGAGGTTTAGGAAGGCATAGCAGAACATTTAGTGCCAGTTCCACAGTACCCTTTCTCAGCCTTCAGGGATTTGGGCTCAGTAGCTTCCAATAGACCTCACCAGGGACTTCAGATGGTCACAATGCAATAGGGATATTTAAAGAAAACAGGGCCCCAGAAGAGAAACTAAGTGAGAGTTTAATATTCATATTCAGTACTAAGAAGCCCGGAAAGTACCCTATATTTGTAATGTCTGTTCTGTGGGATTCAGCAGGAGGGATGTAAAGCTGCCTGGTAAGGTGAACACAGAAGTTATTGGGATGGGAAGATGTTCTCCTCTGAACTGTAGAAGAACTTGAGTATGAAACTGGTCACAATTATCTGTGCTGTGTCCTTGCATAATGTCAGTGTGACTCCTACACACACACACAAGGATCTGGAGGGTGTCTGCAGTCTGACAGTGCCCGTAAGTCTGAGGCCTGCACTAAGCAAACCACTGGACATAAAGATGATGATCACCAAGGTATTCTTGGTAAATATCAAAGGAGGCCCAACACATCCTTCACAAGGGGAAACCAAGCTTATAAATCTGTTAGAGATCTCTGAAGGTCTTATTAAACATATGGGAAAAGGTAATGTGATAGTAGATAGCTAAGTTTTCTATGAAATCCCATCCTGAAAGCTTAAGGAGCAGCTAGAAGAGCAGGACCTTTAATCAATTAATAGCTAGGTGAGGAAAAAAATTCTAGGAAGTAGAGCATAAGAATAGTTTGCACAAGTCCCAGAGGCATCCCATGTTTGCCTGTAGTAAGACCCATTCAGTTCAGCATTTTCGTAAATAGAACGGGAAGGAGTGTGGATAGTGAGATGACAAAGCTCAGTGATATTGTTGAATTATTCAGGGTAGTAAAAGCCAAAGCTGTCTGCTGAGACTTGCTGAGATCTTCAACCCCAAGTGATTAGAAAATAAAATGGAAGCTGCAGTTCAACATTGCTAAATGTTGTAATACACACACAGGGACTCTGACTTGCCCATTACTCTCAGAAAAGAGGATTTGGAATTACGGCAGGCAGTTCAGAGGAATTACCAGCTCACTACTTGGTTAGGGGCACAAAAACAAACTTGCTCACCATAACTACTAAGAAGGAGTGAAGAACAAGTCAGGAATGTTATGTACCTGTGTGGATTAATGTAACATCTATATCATGCCTTTCTGGCTGTCCTGTCCCCTAAAGGGAAAAATAGGAACAAGATGGGTTATCCAAGAGAAGAATGGCTTCACACAAGGTCCAGCAAAGTCCCCCAAAATGGGTGAATGTGGAGGCAGATGTGTACAGAGCCAGAGGAGGTATATTGTTCCTACTAAACATGCTGGGCTCCACAGCTTATCACCAACAGATGAGGTGGAAGATGAGCACTAACATCGTTTCAGAATGCAATGAAACCTACTCATGGAAGAGAAATCCATGAAATCCAGAATCCATGAAGGCCACTTATACAGATCTATCACTTTGACTTTGCAAAGTCACGATGCTGGAAATTCGGAGAATATACTTGATACAAAGTGATTTATATTTTCCATGTTCTCATACTTGCCTCTAGGCTTGTGCCAAGAGCAATGGTCAGGGGAAGAACACTTGGCCTTTGGGCTGAGGCAGAGGTTTCATTTTTTGCTTTGGCTATGACAAAACCCCTAAATTCTACAGGACCTCAAAAAGCATGGACAGACCTGGAGCAGCTCATGCTCTCCCAAGCTTGTTTTGTGGGGATGTTACTTTACACCACCCCATCTCAGGGCAGTTTTCTCAGAAGTGAAGGCTAAGAACACATTTTCTAAATGAAGGCTGCGTTCTCATACCTGATTGTGAGCCAGGACCCTTTCACAGGTGAGAGGTGTCCAAGCAGAGAGAGTAACCATTAACTGCCCACTGTAGGATAGAACAGATGGGCAGGAAGGTCTGATTGTTGCTGCCCAGCTTGTGTGAATATCCCAGACCACGTCCATGTGATGAGCACGCTTGGGACAGCCAGAAGCTTTTGGAAATCTGAGTCCTGCTCTCTTCACTGAGAAGAAAGAGTGGGACCTCATCTTGCTGCTGGCAGAAATACAGCCACTGCTGACATGCTGGTCCTGCTGCCTCCTGCATTTAAATCTCACCAACCTTCCTGCTCTACCTTAAACCGCCAGCTTTAGAGGTCCCCACTCATCAAAGTCTTGTCAGGCAACAAGAGGGGGAACAAGGAGGGCTTAATTGATCAGCTTCGAAAGTAGCCTTGAGAACTTGATTCAGATATTGACTTCCAACGAGCTGGTTTAACTCCAGCTTCCAGAGCCAGCAATGGCTGAACATCAAAACTATTAACCTCTGGCCTTACCAGTTGGTGAGACATCACAGCAGCAGTAATTAGGAAGTCAATCGGAATCACATGTCTCACTTACACTGGCATGTCAATCAATAGTGCCAGTGACAGATTCATTAGGCCAGGCCTTGCAGCACAAGCTAGTAACAACCTCATAAAATACACTTTTGAGGCAGGGCAAAGAAAAATCTGCTTGGAGGACTTGACTAGATGACAATATGTATTGATTAGGGCTCAAGCAATTTATGAAGTGCTACTTGCTCCACAACCTTTCTGGCTTGGTGCTAAATTTTCCCAAGTAGTTGCTAAATAAAACAAAATATTACACTTTAAAAAGCCTTTTTCTGACAGAGCTTTTTTTTTAATTTTAGTTACAACTAACAAATAATCTAGCAAGGTAAAATTTCTGTAGTTACTTAATGGTGAAAAGTACCTTTCATTTCTCTGGCCATCAGCCTTTGAAGAAGGACATGCATCTGGATGAGAAAAAAAAAATCATTTCAAACATGATAGGAAACCCTCCTACCTTTCAGAGAAAAATTTCATTTTAGCATGCCTTTCTTTAAAGCATTTAATGGCCATTCTTTCTGACAGGTCCCAAGAAAAGTGGATATTTCTGTTTATAAAACTAAATTAAAAGCTTGGTTTATGGACTACAGCTAGATGTCTACTGCTTGTTGCAAACAGTGGGTTTTTTTCTAAGACAGAAAAAGGATAATTGGGAACTCACTGAAATGCTCTTTGCAATTCTGTTCTTTTCATTGGATCTCTTTTCTTTAATTTGCTTGTAGCTGATTTTTGTCAGTATTTCCCCAAGGTTCAGAAGGACTCACTGCCCTCTGTTCACTCTGTCACTGAGGGTGGGATTTATTTCCTCTTGCCCTGCATGGTGAGGGAGCATTGTGCTCCAGGGTAAAGTGTCAGTGCAGTGTTCCTGCGGTGACATTTCTCTCTGTGTGATTTCAGGACTTGCATGTCTTGAGTCTCCCTCCAAGACAAATATCAGAACCAGTGCATCTGCATCTCACTGGACTAAAATGCCAAAATTAAGCCACAAGGCAGATGGGTCGATTTTCTTGTGCATTAATCAAATAAAGGATTATTTGGAGTATCTCTCAATACATCATTAATTGCTTATGTTTGTAATTAAAAATACACCTAGCAAGGAAGGAGTTTTGCTAATGCTGAATAAGGGCTTGACCACGTTCCTGTGGCAGAAGAACACAGAGAGATACTTTTGACATTTAAATGTGAGTGGATAGTATTTTTTCTTTTTGGTCTTCATCACTGAGTCTGGTTCTACACTTTTTTTCAGGTCCCCTGCCAATTACACCCACTTGAGGAATCAGAGTTTGCCCAAAAGTGAAAATGGTCATTGGGTCTCAGCAACCCCTAGAAACAGGACTCAAAACGACACAGAGGAGAAAATCTGAGTGTCTGTGAGATCAACCCTTCTGTTCTTGCTTTGATTTGCTTTGCTTTGACTTCCTTTTTCCCTTCTCCAATGCAGCTCCTACCTCATTTTCCAGCAGACACTTCATTGTCACCCAAGGAACCCTCGTGACCAGCTTAATGACCTATTCTGTACAGGAAAGCACTTAGAGAATAACGGGATCCCAGAATGGTTTGGGCTGGAAGGGACCTTAAAGATCATCTCATTCCATTCTCTGCCTTGGTCAGGGATACCTTCCACTAGACCAGGTGGCTCCAAGCCCTGTCCAACCTCGCCTTGAGCATTTCCAAGCACTTCCAACACTTAAACATCTTCTTTACATTTAGCTAAGTGTTAAAGACACAGTGCAAGTGCTTGATGGGTCAGAGTTTAAGCACTTCCAATCATAGGGAAGGTTTCCCCATTTTCCCCCCAAATATCTTCATCTCTGAGGCAGCAAAGGAATATTTCTCAGACTGGAAAAGCTAACTACCTGCACTAACACCATGTCCAGAGAAGGCCCTAGTCTCTCATTTCCACATCAGATTAAAAAAACCACCGAAGCACTCCCTGCGAGGCAAACAATATTTTGGAAGGACGCTGGCTGGGGCCTTGATTATTTGTTAATAACAGAAGTTTTCTGCTGAATTATTTTGGGTCCTTTATTAACGTTAATAGTATAACTGGGCCAGTAATTCATAATGATTTACTTCCTTGCCAAAATCAGACTTTTCTGCTCTTGAATTGTCCAAGAACAGAATATAATTTTCTCAAATTGATTCATTACTTTAATTTTTTTGCCAGATAACTTCTCCAAATAAGTCTGGCTTTGGGTCTAGTTCACAACCAGTTCACTGGTGTGTACTACACATTGGGTGGGGCAGGTAAGTCACCCCAGGAGTTTGGTTTTCCAGTTTGGGGCATAAAACATTTTAAACTTGTTTTCATTGCCAAATGTCTGGGGGTAACACATTAAATTGTCCTCTTTCCAATTCTCTCCAACACTCCTGCCAGTAAACTCCTCATTCCACCAAACAACCCTGCCAGAAATTAAAATTCATTAGAATAACCAAGAGAAAAGGCCATAAAGAGGATCTAAGTAGAAACAACTTGATTTTAAATTCAGAATGAATACACATGACCATTTTTTCCATTACTTTTCATTCTATACCAATTAATTCCTAAAAATTCCAACCATCTTTCCTAAAATAGTCCCAGGTGGTTCAATAAAATCCAGCGGAAAAGGAAGAGTGACCTGGGCATGAGTCGTTAAGTGCTGTGAATCCTTTAAATTATTTCTAACATGGAAAGTTTTGTAAAAGAGGGGTATTTGCTCCATGTACAGGCTGGAAGAAGGTCACTTTGCATATGGTTTCCTCTGTAATAGCAGTGTATTTCCCATAGTAAAGCAAAAGCTTTAATGAAGAAATAATAACTGCTTGCACTGGCAAAGAGTGAAACCAGCTGTGTTTTTGTGAAAAGCAGTAAAATGAGTTTGTTTCCTCCAGTAGGTTCACTTCTTTTGGAGACTTTTGGAAGACCCTTTGGTTTTATCCCTCAGTAAAGTTTTTTTTAGAGGGTCTAATGAGAAGGCCAAGTCCAGCTCATTATAATCTTCATTCATGGGGAGAGGTGATTTTCCCTTTCCTGCAGCCTCCCCAGGAAGGGTGGAAGTGATGGATACCCTTGGGCAGTGCCATGCCCCATCCAATCCCCCTTTGACACAAACGCTGGTGACACCCAGGGCTGAGGTGGCAGCAAGAGGTGAGAGTGAAGGTGTTCAACTTTTCTGACAACCCACAGGACCATTGCTTGTAGCTGAAGCAATCCCATTGATGCCACATCTCAGAGCTGCTGCTGTGGACAAACTCTGGTTATCACTGTCATTTTAATTGTCCGGTCTTGCATGGTGTCAGGTGACATGTTTATTCCAAGCCTGGCAAGTCCCTGGATCATTTCCACACTTCAGCTAGCACTTTGTAGGGCTGATTTACTACAGTTTTAGCAACATCCAGATCTGGAAGAGGCAACTATTAAATTAATATCACAATTAAAATTCAATCAGTGCAGCACTCCGTTGAAATCTCTGAATCAACAAAATAGGTTGTGAGATCAAATGATGAGATATTAGAAGGAACTGATTGATGCAGTTGTGTCTCAGCAAATTTGACAAGGGAAAGCTTCGCTGTGCTGTTGGTGTAGCAGCACATTAAATTTCTATTCTGATCTAAGGTAGTTTTAAGGCAGTAGAACAAGGAAGAAATGCAATTTGGACCTTCATGTATATTCATATATAACTTTTTGCCTTTTACAATTTTGTATTGTCAGAGTCTTTTGGTGTTTCTCCTGCAACTACTGCCTCCCAAAACCTTTGGACAGCTGGATACTGCAAGGACCTTCGTGACTTTTCAAATGAGATGTTTTACCTCAACACCTTATGAAGACAGGTCACACAAGACACTCCATTTTGGCATTGAGAACTTATTTTTAGAGATCTGACGGACTTTTAAATGAGAAATGTCCTTGGATTTGTCTAGTGGACTGTTTCCCTGTTCATGTCAGGGTGGGGACTGAAACTAGATGGTCATTAAGATAGATTCCAACCCAAATCATTCCATGATTTTGTTATTCTATGATTCTTTGTTTTTATCCAATGTAATGACTGCAGACAAAGTTTCCATATTTTGTAGCAAAAAACTAAAGTTTTTTAGGAAAGCAGTCTAGGTTGGTTTGTGTATTTGCAAAATAGGTCAAGCCAGGAAAAAAAAAAATATTTTAACTGAAAAATCACAAAGAATACTCTTCAATTTTTTTTCCAAAGTAAATTCAATTTTGAAATTTTCTAATAGCTGATGTTTGAAAAGGTTTAAAAATAAGAAAGAACCTGTTTCATTATAGCATGAACATTTTAACTCCTCAAGAGTGAGATGGTACTCTGCCTCCAACACCAGCTATCTCATCCAGTGGTGTTTCAAGTTTAAAGATCCTCAATGAAAAAAACCAAACAAATCAAAGAGAAAGGCAGTAAAAAGCAAAATTTCCTAACAGAGGTAGAATGATTTAAGTCTGATGCCTTATTGCAGTGCCAGGGGGACATGGTGAAAATCCCAAATTCCAGGTTCCCCAGGCATGTTGCATCACTGCTTTGTCTTCCCTCCTGAGAACAGGTCCAGGGTGCACTGATGGATTGTCACCAGGGTGCTGGGCTCTGCAGGGACAGGTAGCAAACATAAGGATCCTGTGACTGTGTTCTTCTCTTAATGAGGGAATGAGCAGCAGAAACCTGCCTTTTGGGCCCCAACAGGACGTGGTATCTTTGCATTCTTATTCTGTTAGTGCCCAATCCATCAACATTACCTGGCAAAAATCAGGGATCAATACAAGGATCTTAGTTTTGGCTTCATCTGCAACCTCCTTAGCCCCTTTATTCTGTGTTTTTGTTGACAACCTCAACACTGTTACTGCTTCGAGGCTCATGCAAACACTGAGAGTGAATTTGATATGAAGGTTTTTCCCTGGAGAATAATGTGAGGAATGACAGGAGCAATTTCTGTCTGTGCAGGGGATTTCTTGTGGCTTGTTGAAAGACGAAAAGCAGAAAGACTGTCACTTAAAAACAGCAAAGAGACCTCAAGTAGCAAACCAATAGCCATGTGGTTTCACCTCCTGTTGCAACTATTTTTATCCCCACTTTATGCTTCACTGACCAATGGATTTTTTTTTCTTTTATATATATTATCCATATGAACAGGACTATTATTTTTATTTTCATCATTACATAGTGCTGCTTTTTGTGCCATTTAGACATGAACCTCATTTGAACCCTAAAGCCCCATTTGTGGCACACAAAAATACTGTCATTTACATTCTGTGCCAAAGTATTATATAAAAAGCATCAAATGGGAGGAGAGGCAGGAAGCTGGGAGTAAAGATATATAGTCAGCAAAGTATATAACTTCTGGCATATTACTGCTTAATCCTAACATAATTATTCTCATCCTTTTATTTGATTAACTTCTAATGGTTCCTCTTGGTGTTAAAGGTCCCAGTCTGATCATTTGATTTTAGTGTCTGCTATAATTACCGATAATGTTCTTTGCAAGACAATTTAATGATAACCGCATAATGGCCTATATGAAGAAAGCTGCAGGGTTTCAATGCTTTTGAGTAATATAAAATACATTAGACTAACACAAGCTATCAACATGACAGGGAATGTTTGATTTACACCAAGGACTACGTTATAGAGTTGTGGAATTTTTTTTTTTTGCCCTTCTTCTCTCTTTTTTTTTTTTTTTTTTGCAACTGTTTACAATAAATGACAGAACAGTTGGACAATCTGCAACTTGCTGAGAGCAATAAAACGTAGCACAAAGTTAGAAGTGACATGGAGCCAGGCCCAAAGAGCTGTGCTGGAGCATCCTGACAGACTGGTGTGGCAGCAGGGCTTGCTTTGTCTGCACCAGGGGATGTCACCAGGACAGACTCCTCAATGTCTTTTAAAACCAAACTCAAGCAAAGTTTCCAACTTCCCATATATTTTCTGGATAAATGAGTGGTTTGGATTTCCAGGTGGCTTTTTTGCTGTATTTAACATCACTGAACAACACACAACTTTCCCCATTATTTATTGATGAGTCTCTGCCTCCATTTCCCAAACCTGGTGTAAAAAGGAATTTCCTTCCAGCCCAGCCACACTGCCATTTGCATCCATGTTTTGCCTCACACTGTTGTATTTTCACAGCTAAATAGTGCACTGAGCTAAGTGGTTCAAGCTTAGCAAACACTCCCTTGCACGAAATTAAACAATCGCTCACGGTTTTGGCAAAACGCAGCATAATTCATGGCATGCACGCAGGAGAGAAAATTTCCTGTCAAAAAAAGGTTAGCAGTGGACATATTACATTTGCTGCTCTTTTTTATTCCAGGATAATGGCATTTGGACCAAAGTAGGCCCGTCCTGTTTATAGTGCTTTATGCCCCATTAGTATTATTGCAAGTCTCTGGACTCACATGTTAAAGCACTTAATCAAAGGCAATGGGTTGAAAATCATGTTCCAGCACTTCTCATATTTGATTCGTTCCTCCCAGATAGAAAGAAGTAAAAAACACATTACTAGCATCAAAACAGCACATGCATTATCTGCTAAGCAGTTGAGAAGCTATCATTGGGTTTTATCCCTTTGGGTACTAGGACGGACAGGAATTTTCCCCACTCATCCATTCAGAGACCTGAGACTGCTATTTTTCATTTTTCACCCTTTGACAGACAATCCTTTCAATTTTTTTCATAGATCTCTATTTTAAAGACATCTTCATGTCACTTATTTTAATTGCAAGCTGCAGGCATCAAGCCTGAAAAAAAAAAAAGAAAAAAAAAAAAAAAAAAAGAGAAAAAAAGAAAAAAATGAAAAAAATAGAAAAGGAAAGAAAAGCTTTAGAAAGACAATATTTGAAGTAGTGGTAGTTTTATGAAGATCCTCCAAGGATTTTCCTCGAGACAAACCTAATAATGGGAGAGGAACATATCTTAAGGGGAGAATTAATTTATACATTTAATTACTTGGGATCCACTCCACTTCTCGAGGATGCATTTCCATTCTCCACGAGAGCCCTGGCTACAGCAGCTCATCAGCCTGATGGGGATCAGGGGAGCTGAGAAACGGGGTGTCTGGGGCGAGTCCCATCCAGGGCTGCTGCAGCAGTGCAGTATTGATCCAGCTGCATCTGGTTGCAGCTCAGAGAGGGTTTTTTCCTCCCTCTCTGAAGACGAGAGTGATGCTAAACCCGTGTCCAGTGAATTTACAGCCTGCAGTTGCCTGAGCACAAAGGAGGGCAATAAAGCCGTGTGAGAAGGAGCCTGCTGAATGGGATGGGTTGAGTGGGGTGGGTGGATGTCTGAACCACGCAGGCTGCAAAACTCTGCCAGACCCCAGGGAACTGGGAGGTGATGGCAATTTTGGTGCCGTTCTTACTGTTCCAAAAACATGAGTTCGGTTTTATTTAGGCATTGCTCAAGCAGAAGGACTGAAACCTGGCCAGATGCTCTGCAGAAGCAGAGTGAACTCCAGGTTTTTTTAGGGCTGTAACTTCTGACTTCAGGAGAAGCAACTGTGATTTGCAGCAAGGAAAAAAATAGACCATACCAAGAGAAAAGGACAGTGAAATAATTGAGAATAATCCTCAAAACCCAGAGATGCTCCCAGGACTGTAGCTGTCATAGAACAATTTTTAGGTTCAAGGGGTAAAATAAATTAGAATCACAGAGTCACAGAATTGTTTGTATTGGAAGAAACACTTTTCATTAGCCCAGGTTGCTCCAAACCCCATCCAGTCTGCCCTTGGACACTCCCAGGGATCCAGGGGCAGCCACAGCTTCTCTGCCCAACCTGGGCCAGGACCTGCCCACCATCACAGCCAAGAATTTCTTTCCCCTATCTATTCTACACCTACTGTCTTTCAGTTTAAAGCCATCCCCACCTTGTCCTTTCCCTCCGTGCCTTGTCCCCAGTCCCTCTCCAGCTCTCCTGGAGCCCCTTTAGGGACTCCAAGGGGCTCTAAAGACTCCCTGGAGCCTTCTCTTCTCCAGGCTGAAAAACCCCAAGCTGAACTTGATAATACTTATTTCTATATTTTCCTTTCTGGACAGCCCTAACACCACAGCTGGTTTTGTAGAACAGCTTCATTCATGAAGAAAAAAATATCCTTGGGATGTAGCTTTGCTTCATAAAGTGTTGTGTTTCCTGTACAGCTACAAGAAGGTACAGGTTTGTAAATAAAATACAAATAACTAAAGCTCATCAGTGAAAACTCCTTGTTTGATTTGTACAGGTGTATCCCTCTTTTTTTTCTTTTTTTTTAATTTTCATATCTGGGGTGCATATAATGAACACAGAAAAACTTGAGGCTTTCATTTTCCTCCTCAGTGAACTCTTTTGTGGTTCACTTTCAGTGCTGCCAACTCCAGGACCTTGTTCCATACCAATGAAATTCAAAGCACAGAGATAATTTATTGATAAGAAATGAATATAAATCAATAGGTTATATTGATAACATTGATAATTTGTTTAGTGTATTTTACAGTTACAGGTTTTTTACTTCTTTATGTTTGTACCTAAAGAAATTCAATTGTCACCTAAAAAAAATTTATTTTTCTGGAGTTTTGGTGAGGCCCTGGCCCAGGTTGGGCAGAGAAGCTGTGGCTGCCCCTGGATCCCTGGGAGTGTCCAAGGCCAGGTTGGACGGGGCTTGGAGCAACCTGGGCTGGTGGGAGGTGCCCCTGCCCATGGCAGGGGGTGGAGTGAGATCATCGTTAAGGTCCTTTCCAACCAAACCACTCTGTGCTTCTGATTTAAAGCTCCTCGATCCCTTTCTCACTTTGTGAGCAGATGGAGTGCCTGGACCACTTTTCTGAGGTTGTGGAAGTTTTTCAGAGGAACAGGGAATCCCTGACTTCAGAGTCCAGATGACACCAACATTTTTCTTGTTACCTTGAGGCAGAAACTTCTGGACCCAGAACTTGTGGTCTGGAGAAGTAAATTAGCTATTTACTCCACTGTGTGCTATGCTTAACCTTTGGCTGGCACCAGCATAACCCTTTCCTGAAATCCATGTGAAGTTGTCAGTCTTTCTTCACTTCCCTGCTTTGGACAGTCCCAATTTTGGGCCAGCTGGCAAAGGAATGAAAGCTGCATTTAAAGCACAGCCTCAATCCTTTGTGCCTGCTCTTTATTGTCTCTCCCCTTCTAACAGAGCCTAATGCCTTATTTACTTTTTTGACCTCTGCTGCACATTGAGCTGTCAGTGGCAATGCCTAAATCTTGTCCCAATGAGTTACAACTAATTCAGAACCCATCAGCATGTACAAGTAGTTTAAACTATTTTCCTTCCAGTGTGCACTACCTACACACTGCTTCTGTTTCTCCTCTGCCATTGAAGCACCCAATTATCATTTGGTAGAGCCCTTCAATAAACGTCTTCTGCCTTGAGAAGCCTTAGCAAGTCTGGGTGGTCAGCACAAGAAATCCAAGAAGAAGAAGGAAAAGATTATTGATGGCAACAAAGAGGTTTTTTCCCCCTCTTAATGGTGCTCTGGCACAGCTTCCTGGCACAGCCAGGACCTGGTAATTTAATCTTCTTGTAGTTCAGTATCCCAGATGGGTGTATAAGGGATGTGTGGTTTTACCTCTGGCTGTTGAATTATGGGCTGGATGGCTGATGCCAAAACCATGTGTGTATCTGAGGGGCCAGCACACACCATGGATCCACATCCTGGATGCCCCATACCTGGCAGTGCTCAAGGCCAGGCTGGATGGGACTTGGAGCAACCTGGTCTAGTGGAAGTGTCCTTCCCCATGGCATGGGGGTTGGAAGTGGATGACCTTCAAAGGATGTTCCCAACCCAAATTATTCCACAGTTTATGATTCTATGACAGTTGTAAAGCTGTGTGGGTCCAGGTTTTCTGCCCTTCAGGAACATCATTAAGGCTCCTTTGGGAATGGAGCATTGTCTGCTTACTTCTGTTGATGCCTTTGCACCTTTCTGTTGTCCTCAGAAGTGCATTCTATTTTACATTCACTCTTTGCAGTGTGGTGGGTCCTAAAACCCACTTGTGATTCAGGTTTTCTTTGGAGTCACAGTTTCCACAGCAAGTAGATTGATTTAGAGGGAGGTTCATTCCATTGAAGAAGATACCAAAGATGAAGGGAGGAACAGCTTTCCATGGAGATTCCTCTCTTCACTGGCTGGAGGAGAAATCTAAATAACCACGTATTACGACATAGAGGTGGCTAAGAACTTGTCATAGAATCACAGAATGGTTTTGGTTGGAAAAGACCTTCCAGATCATCTCATTCTAACTCCCTGCCACAGGCAGGGACACTTTCCACTAACCCGGTTGCTCAAAGATGAAAACTCTCCCTTTTCTTTTTGGATAACAGAGGATCACCTTCCTACAATTATTTTTCTTTCACTCTATCTGTAACTGTCTCTTCCCCCTTCTAAGGTCTCTCATTTGTGGTTAATGTTAAGACAGATGTTAAGAAACCTTTTTACTGAAAGGTCCCCAAGATGGTCAGTCTGAGGAACACGGCTGCAAGGAGGGCTGGAGCAAGGAGCTTATTTAGTCCAGGGAAAGTTGAATTGAAAGGAGAAATCAAACAGAAGATTAAGGCTACTTGAAAGGTGATGACAAAGAGTTGTTGGTAATGAGGAACAGGGAAAGAAGTTGCGCCTGGAGAGGTTTTGGGTTGGTCAGTAGGAAACATGTATTTCCTAGGACAATATTGAAGCCTTGGGCAGTGGTGCCCAGCCTGTTGGACGTATTGCACTTAGACACATCTCTGACAGGTTGAGAACCTATCAAAGCAACTTCATGTTTCTAAAGCCTCAACTGGGGAAACACAAGTTTCTCTTCTGTGGTGGCAAAGCACCCTCTGGAGATGCAGAGACAACTGAGCATAGCCTGGATGGTTATGCAGACAGGAGATCATTAAGAGATTCCCTACACATACCCTAATTAAAAACTCTGCAATGCAAATAGCAAGATAAAGGGATTTCTGACAATAAGCAGGATGAAGTGCCACTCAAGCACTAATTAAATATGATGTTGGTTAATCAACATGGAGTGTCTTGCAACAATTTGATAATGATGATGGTGGATTGACCTTGAAGGCTCTGGGAAATGTTTTCCAGGATTCCTTTCAAATGTATCAACAACATTGTTGAAATTTGGTGACACTCAATAAAAGTGTTTTTTTTTTTCTCTGTAGGATTTATAACAGGGTTCATCAGGTCTTCAGTTCCCAGCTGTGTTTGAAGGCAGAAAATTAGCTTCTTTGTTCATCCTGGGAGGATGACTCCTGGTTTAGTTTACCTCTTTTGCTCTTTGCTCATCCTGAAAGGTGAATGATGATTTACTGGTTACACATTAAAAGCTGATTTTTAAAAAGCTCCTGTAGTCTCTGAAAGGGAACTTGGATTCAAAACAGTCCCAATTCCTACAACACAGTACAGAGATGAAGTTTCATTGTGAATTCCTTAATTCAAAATGATGCTTAAAGGGGTCTTAAAGAGGTCTAAAAGAAGGCGGAGTGGGAATTTGTCATGAAACTCCCATGATTTACAAATACAAAAAGAAATAAAATGTGAGTCTTCAGGTTAAAATCTGCATGGAGTAACTGAGGGAGCCAGTATTTATACTGCAGCTTCATCAATCAATAACTTTAACAATAGGCAATTAATCAATACCTTTAACAACCCTGGGAGAGAATGACATCTCTGGTAAATCTGAATGCTATGTTATAGATCCATGCCTTAAATACTAGTCCCTCTGTCACAGCTGAAGTATTTGACAGAATCCTGGAAGGTGCTGAGTGCCTGCAGTTTTTATGAGGTGAGTGCACTCTGAAATCTCTGTTTTCCTGCTGATAAAGAGAAATGTGTGTTTTCATATGGGCAAATAAAATGCAAACAGATTTTGTGTCTGTGGCGACCTCTTCCTGACTTTGTCCTGCTGAGTCAATTGGTGGCACTGGACTTCGGAGAGACCATCTCTGATGAGCAGAGTTGCTTTCTTCACTCTATCTCTATATAGAGAGTCTATATTAAGTTTACTTCACAAGTAGATTTGTAGATGTCTCCCACAAGAATCCAACCATTTCAGCATCCTTAAGGAGGAAGGGCGTCCACCCCCAGGTTGTTCTCAGCACCACTTGTAGCTAATTCAGAAAACAACTCACAGCATCCATTGGAAACAGCATCCCTGATTAAACCAAGTTCTTTATCAAGATGCTCTGTACTGTGTGAATATCTTACTGAACAGTCTTGTACACAACATAAGCCCATTAAAATGATGGTCTGATTCTCTAAAGGTTTGGCTATATGGCTTCCCATAAAAAGTTTCATAAACCACCCACAATCAGCCGCCTTAATCCTCAATTCCTAAAAGCATATTGTTCACAGAGTGACACGCTGAAAAATGAGAGGAGTTCTCTGGGCACAGCACCAGAACTCGACTGCTAATTGTGGAAATAAATAACAACGGCTCCTAGAGGCCCAGTGTTTGGGTTGTTTGGTTTGCTGTTTGTTTATCCTCCCTACCAGCAAGATTTCTCCATGGGTGGAATATGGAAATATGAAATGAAACAAACAAACAAGCCAACCCACACTCTCCTGCATAAGTTTGATTAAATGCAACACGTTGTGAGTGGGTTTTGATGTTTTTTACTCTGGGAGGGTCATCAGGAAATGGAAAAATCAGGTTGTTTAGAAATTAAAATTCTCTCTTCCACAGCCATCCAACAGGGGCCAGCAGCTTGGTTGTTCTGCTAAATATGACACCCAAGGGTGACAGACCACTGCAAATGATGCATGGCAGATAAGGAGACATTCTACAAATCAAGTTGATGTAAAATCCTCCTCCATTCATTGCCTAGACCCTGTTTCAGCTCTAGCTAGATGCTAAATGGTTTTCCTGATGAAGCCTCTGATTGCTTTAATACTTATTTTCTGCAGATTTGCTAAAAAAAAGCAAACTTTTTTATGAGTGTCAGGAATAACAGTCATAGAACCATAGATGAGTTTGGGTTGAAAGGGATCTTAAAAGCCACTGAGTTCAACCTTCCTGCCATGGGCAGGGACACCTTCCACTAACCCAGGTTGCTCCAATCCCCGTCCAACCTGGCCTTGGACACTCCCAGGGATCCAGGGGCAGCCACAGCTTCTCTGCCCAACCTGGGCCAGGGCCTGCCCACCCTCACAGGGAAGAATTCCTTCCCAATGTCAATTTGAAGCCATTTTCCCTTTCTCAAACTCCCTCTTCAGCTCTCTTGGAGATTCTTTAGGCCCTGGAGGGGTTTCTAGGGTCCCCTGGAGCCTTCTCTTCTCTGGGTTGAACAATCCCAGTTCTCTCAGCCTCTCTCCATAGATGTGCTCTGGCCCTTTGACATTCCAGCTCTTTATTTTCCTAGTGTGAGTAGCAAGATCTGCTGCAACTAATTCTTGCTGGAGCAACTTATTTTGCGCAGACCTGCAGTGTTGTAGCAGTGGGAGATTCTCAGGACAAAAACACAATCATATCCCTGTGCCCTGCATATCAATAATATGGCTGGAAGTAAAGAGTTTAGCTGAAGGCATCTGTTTTACCACTATCCACAAAATGCAGTCTCAATGACCTTAGCCAAGAAGGGAAAGCTTCAATTTTGGATGTCAAATTTTTGTCACTGTTAATAAAAGCCAACCTTCCCAGCAGCAACAATTAGGTAACAACCTGACTTGGAAGAGAGAATTGATGTTCCACACACCAAATTAAAGTACTGACCACTGAAGTATTCTTTCATGTCAGTGGCATCAGTTGTCAGATTTTTCTCTTTTTTCACATCTATCTTATGTGTAGAGGGTCTGATGTTATACAAGAGGTAAGGAGAGTTTGCTGAGGCCCAGCTGGCTGTTACTTAGAACCTTGCTAGTTAAAGACTTTTGAACTTCACCTCTGAGTGCATCCAAGAAAACTTTTCCATTAAAAAGAACAGCCCAATTCCCATGACAATCTTTGAGTTTGAGTTACCAGGTTTTACCAGGAAAGAGAAAATAAACTAAAATAAAATTAAACCTCTCAAACTTTTTGTTTAAACACATTCATAGTGGAGCCCAAACATCAGTGTAAAGCAGATCTTGGGAACTATACACCATTTCCATCTTAGTTCCAAGTACTAGAACCTTGTTCTACACGGAAGAGAATATCATGAATAGGCCAGGTTACATTAGTGAGTGGGTCCCATCTGTCCCCTGCTACAACTCAATTTGATTTCATTCATTCTCTTTTGTCTCTTTTGCTTTGGAGCAGATTTTTGAGAATCTCACAACAGGCACCAGGGCAACTGCTTAGTATTCAAAATTGCTATTAAGAATCCACAGAGATATCTCACAAACAATAGGACTGGCCACTTTCTCCAGGTATCGTTTCATCAACCTCTTTGGAACCCCAAAACAGAAGGAAAAGGCATTTCATACAGTTATTTAGTGAGGTTAAAATATCTGTGCAGCTTGCAGCTGGCCAGTGTCAATGGGACTGTAAGGGCTTCTTTTAGCTTTTACTTGTTCTTTTCTTGTGACAATAGTAAGAGGGTATAGATATAGAGGGAGCTATTCTGCCTTTGTTTAAATTTTAAATAGACCATAGAAATGCTGTTCTGCAGAATTTGATTAAAAGTGAACTGAATAAAAAGCTCCTTCCATTTTCACTCATGTAGACAAGCACTGCACACCATTTAATGGAGGCATTATTTATGTAATACTCTGTCTGTAATATGCATATTCAGAAATGTTGATTGAAAATCAGATTTTCACTGGCACACTTTAAAGTTCCACCATCAACTCCCCTTTTTATGGTGATATCAAGTAACTCCAGCTCTGTTTCCCTGTACGTTACCATCAGGAAGTAACACAGAAAACTGAATCTTAATGTGGAGAATATTAATTGCAAAGACCAGGAAAGAAATCTTGCTCCAACTGAATCCCATAAACTCAGCAAAAGGACTTAGAAACCCCTGGAAGAGGTTATGAGGAACAAGATAATTGTTTTGCTAAGACAGTCCATGGGATACAGGGGGACATAGGATCTCTGTCACTCCCTGACAGGGTTTGAGGCTACTTTAGTTACAACTGGATTTCACCCTGCAAGATGAGACTGTGCTTTCACAACTTGTGCTTTCACCAGTTCTCTGGCTGGACTTTGTTCCCTTGTGTTCCTTTTTGCTGCTCTCCCCATTATTGTTAACAGGAAGTCTCTTCTAGTGATCTGCTTGGTCTTCTGCTTAAAAATGCAATCAGTACAAAACTCTGAGAAACACAGAGGTGAAAAAATTCCAGCTGCTACTAGATGTGAGTGCAGGGAACACAACAAGAAAAGTATTGGGTTTAAAGATTTGATGATGAATGAATGGCAGCTTTGTTCACATGCAGTACAAGGTATCTGGAAAATGTGATTTGTTTGCCATTAATCATATTTGTTCTTCTGCTAAAAAGCTGTACACAGACCTGCAAGGATCCCTGGGATTTAAAAAGAAAAGAAGGCACAACCAGCTCAGAAATTATGGGAAACCAAGTGGGAGATTGTCCCGTGACTGCTCACGGAGTGACATACATCTGACTGGATATCACTGACTCATTAGCCCCAGTCAAAAGCACATTCCAAGCTTCAACTACCCACAGATCTCCATGATGTACACTTAATTTTAAAACAATTAAAACAGCTGGGTGGGAAGTTGAACAGCAGTAGAGGGTATAGAAGCTGCAAGATCATTGTTCATTTTTTAAGAAACTATTGGTCCTGTCAGAGGGAAGTTCTTCTTGCAACAGACTGGGCTGTTGTGATAAAAATGAGAACATATGGGAAGAAAATACATCATGGTTTAACAGCTTTTCCATGTGGATGAGGCCCATCCACTACAGTCCAGGAATAGTAAATAGCCAGTGAGGCTTGCCTTGCTCTGTGGACCACAGAAGCGGATTTTCTGGGTGGAAAGGTAGTCCATATGGCTTGTAACCCTCTCCCCATCCATAATGTCTTTGCTGTCTGTCTCTTCTCCCAGGTAAGAAGTGATAGGGCAAGAGGAAGTGGTCTGGAGCTGCACCAGGAAGGGTTTCATTTGGATATTATGAAAAATTCCTTCTTGGAAAGGGATGCCCAGCCCTGGCACAGACTTCCCAAGGCAGTGGTAGAGTCCTCATCCCTGGAGGGATTTAAAAGCTGTACAGATGAGGCAGCTGGGGGCATGGGTTAGTGGTGGGCTTGGCAGTGCTGGGGAATGATTGGACTCGGTGATCTTGGAGGGCTTTTCTAACCTTAGATGATTCTATGATTCTATCTGATCTACCATTTGATTTATATAGGGAATATACCAGCATCAAGTAAGGGTAGACTTGTGAAGTGTCCGCCCTGCCTGTGTCACCAAGATGAAAAGATGAAAGCAAAACACACTCACAATCCTTAACAGGAATGATATCAGCCATTCCTCTGAAAAGTTCAAATCCCTTTAATGCAACTCCCTAGAGCTTGGGAAAAGTGGCTTCCAGCAGGGAATTGAGCTTGAGCTCACTTGGAGGTAGCCATCCAGCCTGCTGACTTCTAGGCTTGTGACTGGAGGCTCACAAGTCACCTCCTTTGCTAAGTTTGCAAAGCTCTTCTCAACCATGCCTACTTGCTTGTTGGAGAAAGCAAGGTACAGTATGATGTGATTTTCCCAAGTCAGTAGCAGAGCAGAGCAGGTTACAGCACAGATTTTGAGGCCAAAAGCACAGTTTTGGCTTGCAAAGCATCATCTCACATTGTCACTATTTTGCCCCTTCAAATTTCCCTACAGTGTATTAATAGCTTTACAGGTGAACCTGCCCTGAGCTTTATTTCCTTCTTCCAGATTTAATCTTTTTTTATTAAGACCATTTAGCACTGATCTATGTATCAACCCTATAATACCCTGCTGACACAAAAAATGTCAACGCATCAAGTTGAAGTGTTGGAGCCACCATTTCCCGGTGGCTTCTTGAAATGATAACAAGCGACACTTATCATTTGCCACCCAATCCACTTGTGCAATAAGCAAAAAGCCAAGTAAACTGCTTTTTGCCTGCACAAAGCAGTAATTTGTGTGGCTGAGTCAGACCCACTCAGGCTGCACAGGGAATGAAGATCAAAGGGGAAATTCACCTGCCTGTCTTGTTTGCTATTGATCTGAATCGTAGCCACTTTATCAGTAGCACTTTGCCATCACCCCTCAGAGATCAGAGCCTCCTATATCTTCCCAGCTCTTTTATTTATAGAACCATTTAATAAATACATTTTCTTTCCCTGGTCTCCTTTTATTTTTGTGTGTGTGTTCTGTTTTGTTTGACCAGCAGAAACAAAGGTTTGCCCTCAGTGTCAAGGAAAAAGAAGGGTATATGGCCCCAATTCAGCAAAGCATGTAAATACGTGCTTGGTTTTGAGCAGGGCAACAAACACATGCCCTTCCACTTAGAGGCGTGTAAATATGCGTGGGGTTTTGAAATGCAGCTGCATGACACAGAAGCAAATGCCACCAGGGGCAGGAATTGGTCAGCCGAATATTCATTTCCCATCTCTGCTTCCTCTCTCTTCCTCTAGTTCATTACTGCTAATTACTGGGGTGGTGGGGGCAGAACAAGACACCTCCTGATGAAAGCAAAGGATCTATGAACCCTACTGCCTATTTTGCATTACCCTTTTGAATGGTAAAAGGGACAAGGAAGACTGTAAAAAGAGAGAGGGGAAAATGAAATCCCAAACCATGCAGCTAAGAAATGAATAAATGACTCTCCTCTTCACGCTGCCAGTGTTACACAACCTGCCTACATTGGATTGAGACCTACGTGATCCTCTTCTAATTGAAATCACTTTACCTTGACCTCCAACAGTAAACTGGAAGCTTGTTGCTCTTGCTGCCAGCAAAGCATCAGCAGTAGGTTGTAGGAAATCCCAGCTGGGGACATGAGCTGCATTCACATGGCATTAATCTCGCGCTAAGTGGCACTAAGTCAGGAGGTACCAGCGAGTCTGTAAAACAGCCGTGGTGCCCCGTCGGATCCTGCCAGTGGTGTGTCCACCCAGGCTGATACCTGACCAGCTGCTGTCTTGTCTCTTCTGCTTGAAGCTACAGAAGTACAGCAAATAAGGCTGGAAGGAACCCTAGAAAGTCATTTAACGTATGACCTTGACCTTGGGGAGATGAGCTAGGCCTAAGCCGTGCCTGAGAAGTGTGTTTTAACCTGTATTGGAGGCACATTAGTTCTCTGGACAACCTGCTCCAGGGTTTTGACACTCTTGTCAGGGGAGACCCTTTCAACTCCTCTGATGGTCTGGGGATGGCACAGACACCTGGTCACTTCAGATGGATTTGCATGTGTGGTTCTGAATGATGCTCACAGGGGTTTCTGAAGGATTTTTTTGTGGTATTATGACCCAACTGATGGGCAAATGTTGACCTACAAGGAAGAGCAGGGACAGAGTATCTTAGCAGGGGCTGCCTGTAACTCACCCCCTCTATGCAAAACAGGTTATTTTATTTTTAGCAGTGCCAGCTCAGGTGCCCTGCATGATTATGGAACATTCTCTTCCTAAAAGCACTCTGAAAAAGGGGTTTGGGTTCCTCCTTGTTGAGTCTTTGACTGCAGTAGCATGTGAGAGCTCCTGGCACTACCTTGAGTGGGACAAGAGCTGAGAGAAGCTGGAAACTGGGTCCCTGAGCCCCCATGGGTTGACTGAAGGCAGAGATGAAGGTGCCCTTCCTGTTCCCCTTCCCTTTTCTCTTTCTCTTCCCCTTTCCTTTCTCTTCCCCTTTTCCCTTTTACTTCCCCTTGGAAACACTGCAAACAACTACATCAGAGATGAATGAAATACCTTGGTATCTTTTAGTACTTGGGTTTGCATTTTTCTAGCTGAGCTGTACACCAGATTTGATGGAGATTTAAAGATGGATTTGTTCCAACCAAGAAGCCACAGGAGGAAGGGGGATTTACCATGCCCAGATGAAGTTCAGTTCTTCTTTACTAACTAGGATTATCTTCAAGCATTTGTTTTTATGAGACAATACTTCAATATAAATATAGGTGAGTATTTAATGAAACTGCAACCCATACACATGTGAATTACTTGGAGACAACTGGGTGGTATTTACTGGCTTTGTGGAGAACAAGTGCATTTCAGAGAAGCAAGGTCAGCTCTATAAAATGAAAGCACAAAAAGCAAACATAATGAAAGCTCCACAGCATTTTACTTACAGCTTAAAGGTACTGATGCTGCAGTTTAAGAGCTTTGAGGCTAATTTCTGGGGAGAAAAAAATAACCTTTTTTGCACTGAGTAGATGCCAAGACTATCTGCTGCAGCATATTGAATCAAATGGTCTAATTTGAAGTTAGAGGTGAAAATGGTCCACAGCCAGAGGAGCATGAACCTTACTGGGATATCATTCCAGTCTTCACCTCCATGTGAGGTGCTGCCCTGTCCTGTTTTGATAGGATGAGACATGATGGTTTTAAACTAAGAGAAGGTTGATTTAGATAAAACACAGGGAAAGAGTTTTACAAATGAGGGTGGTGAAACACTGGCACAGGTTTCCCAGAGGTGGTGGCTGCTCCTGCCTTGGAAACAGTCAAGGTCAGGTTGGATGGGGCACTGAGCAACCTGATTGATTTGAAGATGCCCCTGCTCATTGCAGGGGGACTGGAACAAGATAATCTTTAAAGGTGCCTTCCAACACAAGCTGTTCCACGATTTTATGACTCCATCATTGCTCTGCCAAATACAGAAAAATTTCAAGGCACCATGTTGGTCTTCAAGGCTTGTACTCCAGGTGAAGTAGGAGAAAACGTGGAGGAAACAGATTATGAGATGGATGAGCTGGGACTGAAGTTTCTCAGAAGATTAAGTGAAGAGCTGGGGCCCATGGAATACAGTGGAGACACCCCCAGTGGGTTTCCATGATGCCCTAGAGCAGGCATAGGCTTATCAGAACCAACAAGCCTTTGCAGTTTCCTCTGTCCTAATTACTTTATAGAGTATTACCATACTAATACATGAGCATCAGATCTGCTTTTTTTTTTAATCTAAACTTGTGAAAACAGTGCAGCATTAGGAGTGTTGTAATAAACGAAAAACGTTAACATGCAATTCCCTTATGCTTTTGAAAAATTACTTCATAAATGCAAAGTAAAATATTTTCCTTTTTATTACCTGACAATTACATATTAAGAATTTCTTTTTATGTTTAAAAACATATGCAATACAGGCAGGCAGGCTCCAAAATGTAATTGCCTTCTTTCTATAAGAATCAGATGTCATTTTCTCCAAACTAAACTCTGAAAAGAGATAGGAGAAGCAAATTGTTGTATGCATTAAATTTTGAAACATCTGATAGCATTCCTCAATTAAACTATTTAAATGAAAAAAGATTGCTTTACAGCTCTATCATATCCACTGAATAAAACCTCTGTTGAGGCAAATTGGCAGTGGCAGGTACCAAATACATTGGCCTTAATGAGACTGGACAACCTAATAGAGGTCATTGGTAATTGTTATTATATACAATATTGCACTGTCAAAAAAAACCCCTTAAGCTACACACATTGCTCAAGACATCTGAGTTTCATTGCTGCAAAGGAAGGCTTTTATCTTCCTATGTAAAGCAATATTATTGTTGCTTTTCATCATGAATTACAGGCTGCTCTTTAAAGGTGTTACAGCAAAGGGAAACAGCACTGGTCACCACTGTCATCTTGTGAAATATTTTATGGAGGTGATAGTAAGCCCACCTGGAACATTTTTCCATCATTTTCAGTGGGAGCTGGGTTGAGGTTATAGTTCCATGTCCTCGTTCAAACCCTGTGGGTCTGCTGGAAAGAGTCCTGTTAACTGGGCTGTCCTGGGATCAAGCTCAGGTGGGTTTTTTTGATGTTCAGCTGCTGCAGAAGATGCAGGACCAGAATTCGTCTGTATGATGATGTTGATTTTCTGCGACTTGATAAAATTACAGCTCTTAAGATGTAATTTGTTGGCGGGAAGAATTGTTGACTCCCTGGCCTGCTGTGCCAGGAGTAAAATAAAACGTGGGGTCCCATTTTGTATTGCAGTTTTTCTGTCCCCAAGATCCTCAAGGTTCCCGCAAACATTTCCATCTTTTCAATGGCGGTTGAGTCAAACTGAATAATCCACAGCACCGTGGATTCTCTTCTTTTGAATTTACAAAAAATGTTATCATGATTTTCCTAAATGATTTTGGAAGCTGTGGCTGCCCCATTCCTGGACGTGTCCAAGGACAGGCTGGACAGAGCTTGGAGTGGAAGGTGTCCCTGTCCAAGGGAGTTTGGATGAGATGATCTTTAAAGTCCCTTCCAAACCAAACCACTCTATAATTCTATGATTCTATGACTATTTCTAACAATCTCTGCATCAGGGATTCACGTGTGAGTGTTTGGGGGATTTCAGGCCTATGGGGTGTGGTCTCACACATCTCTTCTAGCACACCAATGGCCATGTAATCATTTGCTATTTTGTCCCCCCAACAACCCCTGATGAGGTCCTGATCTGTCTCTTTACACAGGGGACAGTTGATGGCTTCATAGGTTGTGCTGTGTGACTGGCCAAAGTTTCCTGACAGATTTTGGGGGAACAGGTAGATGAGTGTCCTTTTTGGGGTCTGTAACACCAAAATGACAATATGGGTCACTGACAAACTGATTTCTCCCTCTGTATCTGGTGCTCCTTGAAAAAAAAAAACAAACCCCAAAACAAATGAACAAACAATCTTCTTGATTACTGAGAATGTCTTGCAGCAAAGTCTTTGTATGATCCCCACTGTATT
>JAWWMO010000096.1:69038431-69052442 GCA_035047845.1 Dendrocincla fuliginosa
AGAGATCCCTCCAGGCAAATGTTTTGGGCAAGGCAACCCTGCACTGGAGGATGAGATCAAGAGCATGGATGCAGTCATACCATACCAGTGAGCTGCAGTGCCAGGATGAAACCTGGGACATTTTAAACTTATTATATGGCCATTTATTAAATGCTTGACTGTATGAATTAAGAAATATGAGCATGCTGACATGTCCACCAGATTTTGACCCCTGATGGAGCAGACATACTGAGGAAGATGACCCTACCCTGAGGCAAACAACTTCATGTTATTATCTAGACAGTTTGGGGGGCAGTCCCACATCTTTCAGGGACTATATACTGCACCTAACACAAGGATATGCTAATCTCAGCTGAAAACTAGAGATGTTAAAATATCATAGAAGTAGATCAGCAGAATCTGTCAAAGTATTTTTTTCAATAGCTATAGAATAGTATAAATGAAGATGCAATGAGAAGTGTACTGTCCTGGCTACCAATGCTTCCCACTCAGGTCAAGGCACAGAAAATTAATAAAAATTTAGAAGAGAAGATAGACAAATTTGAGACCACAACCCTCAGGGATCCTGAAGGTCCCTTGGGGCAGTGGGAGGTACTGGGAGCCCTGGGTACCTCTGGATGCCCCACAGACAGAGAGCTGGGTCCTGCCAAGGCTGAGGGCACCTGGCTGTGGAAGCAAGGCTCAGTGTGAGGACACCTGAAGCAGCAGCTCTGTAAGATATGGGGAGACATGTCTCCCTTTTTTCCTGTGCAGGCACCCCCACCACCCATCCCCATAACCAGGTCCAGCACTGTCCCATTTTGCACAACCAAACAAAACACATCCAACTTCCACAGCTGTTCAACAGGGGCCTTTTAAATGCCACAGCTCGTGTAAATAAAATCCTTTTACTGTGAATCTTAATTAAGGGAATGATTGTTTCTGGCCATCACTTGAAAGGCAAATGTTTTAATTGCTTCTGGTGTCTTTTCCCGAGAAAGCTTTTTTCCCCCAGAAGCCATCTATCCCAGGCACATCACTTTTCCTTGCTGCCTGTCCTGTAAGGGTCCAGCAGCAGCCAGGAAAGGAGCTGGTTTAAAGGGCTATTGAGTGAAACGTGTGCATGAGTTAAAGAGCAGGAGCCGTTTAAGATCCCAAAGTGTCATTAGCAGTAACATGTCACATAAAATGAGGTGCAGATTTCCATTTTCATTTGAACTTCAGGTGTTTAGTAATCCAGAAGCTTTATTTAAGGACTGACCTTTAACCTGGCCTGTCATTCCAATTGCAAGGAGTTGATGGCCACTGGGAATCAATGGGCAGCATGAAGGTCACTTCCTAGAAAAACTGTGGCTATCAATGTGTCAGTTCCAATGAAGTATTATAACAAAGCAGGCAAAGAGCCTATCTCAGTCTACGAGGCCCCAGCTCACTCTGGGGCTGCCTCCCTCCCCATTTTCAGCTGTTCTGTAAACACAAATAGAAATAAACTGTTATTTAATGATATGTGTTTCTGAAGGCATTTAGTATCTTCAGTGCTGTGGGTGGCACAAATAAGGGGCGGCTAGAAATTCAGTGTTAGATGTTAGATGCCAGCAGAAATCCCCTTATTCCTGCACACCAAGCACTGCAGCAGAGCCCACCACAGAGCCACTGGTCCAGTGAGACCTGGACAACCCCTTGTGGCACAGCCCTGCAATTCCATGGCCACAGGACTAATGAACAGTTGGGTTGGAAGGGACCTTAAAGATCATTTAGTCTAACCCCCTGCCATGGGTAGGGGTGCCTTCTGCTATCCCAGGTGGGTCTGAGCCTGGTCCAGCCTGGCTTTGAACATCTGCAGGGATAGGGCAGCCACAGCTTCCCTGGGCAACCTGTGCCAGTGTTTTATCACTCTCATTGTAAAAAAAAACCCTCTTCTTTTTATCTCACCTAAATCAACCCTCAGTTTAAAACCATCACCCCTTGGTCTATTGCAATGCCACAATTTTCCCTTTAGTGGCTTCCCTGGGCCTCAAGAGATAAAAAAAAACCGTGTCAAAAGGTATGGTCAGCCTGGCCTGACCACACTGCTGTGATTAAAATGAACATTTATTGAAATGAGGGTTTACTTTGGAGGTTGGCACAGACGCTCACGTTTGTGTCGTGGCCAAAATCTGTGACATCTGTGCAGTGAATCCTTTTTTGCAGCCTTGTAAAAACTGGGTTATTTTGATTTCTATTGAAATTGAGGCAATTTAAGCTTTTAGGAGCAGATTCCCCAAGGTAAGGCAGAACACAGCTCCTGCTCTGTGCAATAGGCATTGGATTGCCACTTTTTTTAGGGTCTGGCCTGGGGAAGAGTGGGACTAAAGTAGCACGTGTCTATCATGAAGCTCAAGTGATGTCCTGCCATGAGAGCTGTTAAATCCTGGCCAAGTGACAAGAGAGCAGCCAGGAGCTTGTGGGGTGGACACTGCAGACTGAGGCACACACACCATCCTGCCCCATCCAAGTGCCACTTGGAAGGGAGATGTAGCCCCTCTCCACATGCCAACTGCTCCTGGACTGGTGAAGGTTTTGACTTGTAGGGTCAAGGATAAACATAAGCATTAGTCAAAATCTCTCAGTTTCTCACAGTATCTTTGTGCTAAGTTTTCAGCATGCAGCTCTTTTCAGCTACCCGTCTCCAGGGGTTGGGAAATTCCCCTATAGGAAAATTCTTTGGAAAGTCTTTTAAAAGACCTTTCTAATCATTAATAATTACAATATTTTGTTATTAGGCTTTCTGTACTCTTACAAAGCTTTCAAAATCTTCCACATCCATTTGTAACAGTCTTGAGAGAGAAGTCCATTCCTTGAAAATCATGGAAAATAGAATTTTAATTGGAATTTTTTCTTTAGTAATAGACATCATTGTTGAACTTTCTGTTTGTATATTAAATGTTTGTTTATATTACTGAGCATGCAGATCTTCTGTGCAAAATCAATATGAAGTCTATGCCTGTCTGCTACATGAATATGAAATCCTCTGCAAAAGGTCAAGTTGTCAGAAATTAACTAATCCCGGAACAAATTCAAAGTTTCAATTTTGACTTAAGAATTGAGAAATGTGACCAAGAAGTGCAACCAAAGGTTTGAATTCATGCAACAACATGTAGACATAAACTGGAACAGGATCTGAGAGAGGCTGTTAGAGCATTTCCTCCAAGGAGACAATGAACCTGTGCAAAGGTGAAAGAATAAAATACACTAATGTTACAAAAAGGCATCACAGTGTACTAAAAATGTGATTGATATAAGGCATCAGTGTCCACTTTAAACACACAGCTAAAGTGTGGAGTTCAAATACACAATGAGTCCACTTGTCCATGATTCTGAGCCTGATTCTGCACTCCATCAGTCTGTGAGTGTTTCAGTAACTGAAGAAAGGGATAGTGTCTTTAGGAATTGAAATAGGTGAGTCAGATCATGCATGGAAATAATCCGCCACAATATTACTTATATTTCACAATACTGTCTTTTAAACTCCTTTATTTCCTCTTATTCCCATTCTTTTTATCCTGTTTTTAAGAAAATGTAATTATTCCACAAAGGGGCTGTTTCAAAGCTTTCTACAAATACCTGCCTGACTGCTAGTTATAGATGACTGTGATTAATTCTATGAAATGGACTCTAAAATGTATTTATTCCCATGCTCTGCCCTTCATTTGCAGATTGAATTATTGGATGTTAACCACAAAGGTGAACATACCCGTTTTGCAAACAAACAGAAAGAGCAAAATTTCTACCCCTTATAGCAAAACCAAGCTAAATTCAGATTCTGGAGATCCTGATATAGACTGAGATTAGTACCTCAGCTTTAGTAGAATTGCATGGAGTGGGGCATATACTGCATGAAGTCCTGTGCATTTATTAATTTTCCCTTTTTTTCTGGGTCCCATCATGTTAAAGGGTCTCAACCACTTTCACCTTAGACGTACTTCGACTAATTTAAATGATGGTGGTTTCTTCTGTGCACACACAATAGCAACACCACTAACTAGAGCAAATACACCACAAGGGAGGGGAAAGTCCTGCGAGTGGAGGACGGATGCCGCCACACTACGGAGTCAAGATAATCCAGGCTGGTTATTGTTATGGTTATTTATTATATTTTTTCTCCTTCTCTTGGAGCTGGAGATCCCCTAGCATAGACCTGGAAGCAGCCTGAGTTTCCATGCAATAAAGCAGCAGTGAGAAAAGCTCAGAGTAATTAAGTGGCTGACGCACAGAAGAAGCCGTTACGAAGATTTGACTAAATTGCCCATTCATTAGTAGCACGGCATGGAAGGAGAATTACAAATAGACAATAGAGCCTGCAGTAATTCAATCTAATCTTGTACTTACAGAAAACAATGAGATAATGAACAGAAAAATTACCAGGCACATATTGCATTTTGTCGAAGGGAGGGAAGAGGGAGGGGGACCGGATTGGGATTGGGGGGGATGGAGGGATGGAAGTGGGGGATGCCGGGGAGAGCGGCCTGGCACATGTAACACTAATGGCATCGCTCAAGCTGAGCAAACATTTCTCCAACACAATCATAGTTCTCAGTCTAAGGGCCTCTGGGGAGCTGAGATGAGGCTAGATCGTGAACAAAAAAATGTAATTTATAAGGCGTCTGTGGACTGGAATTTATCATCGGATCCGCTCGCCGCCGCTCAATTGATATGTAGTTGATTTCAAACAACACCCCCCAGGCGCCCACAGGGAACATTTTTTAGATTTTACGCTTGGATATATCTGTTTAACTCACCATTTACCAAAACAACGGCTGATGACAGCACAAACAAGTCACTCTGGAAAAAAAAAGCACAACCCCACAGACATACAGAGACGCGCGCACGCTCCCTTAGATAGGACTAAATCATGAGAGTTAGGGCTTTGTAGGGGTTGTCGAGATGGAGGAAACAGAGGCAGAGGCTGAACCTGGGGTGTATTTTGCAGGGAAGACATGGATGAATCATCTACTCAGTTTTTAAGCCTGCATTGGAGCTCTCCATGGCTCTTTTTCACATTTGCTCTCTCAGGCAAGCATCACACAGGGCTCATCCTCTGGGGCAGATGATGGGGCTGGTAGCTCTGGGAGGGGGATGTGTGGTGACCCAGGGGTGTGGGTTCAGTGTGGGGGTAGGTTTGCAAAGCACAGCAAAGACTGTACATATCATCCCTTCTCTCGACAGCAAGAGGTCCCAGCATCACAGTCCTGATCATTCCTGAGGTGTTCCTGGCACCAGGGAGATGAACTGGGGTGCATCAGTGAGAGCAGAGAGAAGAAAAGTTTTCATCCCTGTATTTCAGTGCCACCACCAATTCAAAACCAGCTTTCTCATTGTATGAGGGATCTTGTTTCCTGAGTTAATAAAGTGCTACTTCCCATCTTACAACAGAACTTGTGAAATTCCCACAGATGAATTTCACTATAACAAGAAATCTCCCCTGACCAAGCCAGTTCACGTAATAAATTCCTGTTGCATTTACTCTCTAAAGGAGGACAAATAAATGCTGACCTTAAACTGTTTCTCACAATTCCCTCCCAGCACTGTGAGGAAGCCCTGGACTCAAGCTCTCTGTTGTGCCAGGTATTGTTCAGACACACATCCTGCAGGTGAGCCTGAAGTGTCCAAGGCAGGTTGTGTGGTGCTTGGAGCAACCTGGTCCACTGGAAGGTGTCCCTGCCTATGGAAGAGGGATGGAATGAGATGATCTTAAAGGCTCTTTACAGCCCAAAGCATTCTGAGATTCTGACATTGCCCCATGGTTGTGTTGTGCTGTCCACAGCAATATTTTACTTACTTCAGGCTGCTCATTAATCAATTTTCAAAATAAGGACCTCAATAAGGTAAAGAACTGGTGTCACCTGGAGACGGCATTTAGCTGCTGTAATGGATTAATTGCTGAGCATGGAAGAGCCTCTCCAGGGGCCACAGGCTACACATGATTTAAGCATCTGAAGTGTTACTGCTTTTTGTGGCTGGTCTTCTCACTGATGTCCTGTCAGCCGACACAGAACCAACCCATGTTATCTGTGGAGAGTTTTTGGGATGCTTTGGTGACAACTGGGAACTGCTGCTGGGTAAGGGATGGCGCAAGAGCTGGATGTCCACCAGAAGAGAGGAGTGGTTGGGAAGAATTAGAGGTAATTCAGAGTGAGAAGTGTCTGTTGTGGTAGGATGTGGGACCTTTTGGGGACAGATCCAGCAGCTGTCCAACATGAACTGAACCACCAAGCAGTTTAACAATGTGCAGCCACTGGTCAGTCTGACTCATGGACATCACCTCAGTGCAGTAAAACCAAAGATAATTAAACAAATAAACAAAATAAATCCCCAAAGAAAACAAAAAACACCACCACCAAAACAAGACAAAACAGGCAAACAAAAAAAAAAATCACAAAAAGGCTCAAACAGATAAAAAACCCAAGCAAAAAAAAACAACATAAAACAACAAAACAAACAAAGAAAACTATTTCTTTTTGAAAGGCCATCTCTCCAAAGCCAGTATCTTGTCTGGATGCATTTATTTCCTGCTTATTTCTTCTGGCTTCTTTCATGGCAAGAGTTGACTTCAAGAGGTTACACAAGCCCCTCTTTGCTAGGTGGAAAATGGGTCTTCCTAATTCATGCAAAAGAATGGCCCATGTTGGATTTACCACAAAAATTCTTTCAAATAATCAAACCCAAGAACTGCTACATCATTCCTTACCACTGATTGTAAATGATAACAAGCTTACCTAAGCACTTTCTTGCCTAAGACATTTCCTCCACACTACTTGAAATTTATTTTTTAAGATATTTATATGAAATCTTATATAAATTTTACGTAAATCTCTATATAAAATATTTCCCTCCACACTGAAAATCATGCTAAAGGGAAATGCTGCATATGTGGCACAAAAGCCCTCTACAACTGATGGCTGTGAGGGCAATCAGTATTATCTCACTACACAAATGTTTTCTAATACTACAGACAACAAAATTATTGCACGGGATCTGAAGGACTGTGGTTAGAGCTGCATAAAATGGTTTGGAATAAACATCCATGGCAAATATCATGTAACTTAATGAGCCAGGCTTGAGTTTTCAGTAGGAAAAACAAAAAAACTCCAACATTTCAAGCTTAGAAATTCTGCTTTGCGGTTTTTCTCCCCTCAAAGTGATACATTTGCAAATCACGTTCACTGTGGGGTTTTGTTATGGTCTAAAAGAAAGTAGTTGCATGGCTGGATTTGTGGCAGCATGGTCTCTGAAGCTGAAGTTTTTGTCATCTGAAATCACTGGGTCTGACACTGGGAAAACCTGGATTGCTGTTCCCAGAGCAATGTACACAACACACCCATCCTGGATTCCCTCAAAGGCATGGCAGTGTCAAAACTTCACTTCTGGGTTCAACTTTCAGAGCTTGAGATGAGTAATAGTTCCCAGTTAATGCAATAAAAAGGTCATCATTTAATGTAAAAATGAATGAATGCCTAGGGAATTTATCCAGTAAACTGAGTAACCAGTACAGAGATTTGTACTATACATAACTTTCAGAGAAACTTCATAATAGCATGACTTGTATAGTTATATGACTATGACTATGTTATAGTCTAAACTGATTTCTTAAGGAAGCCTCTATTACCTTACTATCCATGTGTGTGAGTCTCTAAATGTTACCCTGGTGCCTTTTTTACTATTTCCTTGTTTCATCCAAAGTTGATGACAAAACAGAAATCTCCAAGATTGTCCAGCCTTTATAAATTACACAAGCGCAAGCAGGTTGAGGGCAGAGACCTTCTGAATACAGGAAGGCTGAAATTCTTATCTTAGAGAGCCTCAAGACAGCCAACAAGACAAACCTTACAAATTCTACCAAACACAGAAAGCCTTTTAGCTAAATTCATTCCCTCTCAGGTCCTAGAGACTGTCAGTCGAAGGATGCAAATACCCAAACCACCACATTTCATCAGTTCTGGTTCCAATGATATAGATGCTCTTAATCACCTCCAGAAGCCAGGAGGACAACTTGGCTCTAACCAGAGTGATGAGGAAAGCCCAAACTCACTGGTGATGAAGAAGCAGTTAGACGTTCAAATGTTCCCTTTTAACATGTTGAACCCTTTGTGCTAAAATTGTGGTCCCCAGTCCCAGAAAAACCACTTTGGATCATTCAAGGCAACATTCTGCAGATACATGGGGACAGAGCTGTCAAGTTGACATAAGGCTTTGGGATGTTGGGGTACCTCTATTAGGTTTTTTAATTGGTGATGGGACAAGGGCAGATCTGTCAGGTCATGCACAATCCTGCTTTTGTTCTCACTAATGACTTGGATTAATTTATTGTTTTTTCCTTTGTTTTTTTTTTTTTGCAGCAGGCCCAAAAAGAAACTTAGACTTTAAACAGGACAGTGCAAATGAGATCTGAACATGGGTCACCACACTGGCCCACACCTGCTCAGCTTACCAGTGAATTGCTGGGATGTTCTGTATGAGCCCCAGCCTCTGATGCCCAGACAGAACCAGACCCTTTCACCACAGATTTCATCTGTGAGATCACCAGAGTGGACATGGTTTGGTGGGTGAATTGGCTGGAACTGGTTGGAACTAGAGGGTCTTTAAGGTCCCTTACAACACAAACCATTCCACAGTTCTATGATCTTAAGGGTCTATTCCAACTTAAATCATTCTATTACTTCAGCAAATTTAAGAGTGAGCAGTATTAATGCCTTTGCTACCAACACATCACCTGAGTTGGGGTTCAGATCACTTCTCTCTGCTGACCCTGATCTGGAGTTGGGAGATAAAATGGCTTTTGTTATGACTTTCCCCTCTAAGTGAAGTAAATGGAAGCGCAGCATTATGTTAGCCATGGTGTGCCAGCAGCACAACTATTTTCACCATGGCAGAATGCCTTTTTTCTTTCCTCCTGGATTGCACAGTTCCTTTGACAAGAAAGGGTAAAGACCCTCAAGGGTTCTCAGAGAACATCAATATGTTTTGTATTTAATGTGCTGGCTCGGTTACAGCAAATTAAGGAGAGTGGGCCCGGTACAAGATAATGCAGCCTGCAGTTCCTCACTCCCTAGCCGAGTGGAATACACTGAAAATGATACTCCAGTGTGGAGAAATACTGCACATTACATCCCCCTGCAGTAACAGAAGAGACATTAGGCAAAGCCCTGACTCTTAATGGTACACATCAGGAAAACATCTGAGCTTGGGCCTTCAATCACAAACGCTGCAGGATTTAAAAATGAATAAACTTCACATTGTGATTCTCTTATTTATCCTTTATGCAAATTGTCCCTGGGAGGACACATTATGTTCGCTGCATGGCACGGCGCAGACCCACATTAAAGCGTGGAGGGCCACTCTTATGTAATGCACAATCCTCCCGGCCCCTCCGTGCGGTTTGTGGTGCAAAGAGAAACAAACACACAAAGAAAAAAAAGCAGCCTCAACCCCCAAACCAAGAAATATGTTCTCCGCTGGCTGCTGAAAATATCCCAATATTAAGCAAAGAAGCAGTGCAGAAATATCCCGCTCTCTTTCCCTGATTATCAGCCTGTGGCAGGAGGAGATGGCAAGACTGGGAAAAAAACCTCCTTGTAAACTGAAAATACAGAAGCAAATATTCTAAAACCCTGGATCCCTACAAGGTAGCTGAGAATTTTTCTTAGACAAATATAATGCATTAATTCACATGGCCACAGTCCCTAAAAGCCAGCCTGTTAGCTAACCTTTCTGTTATTAGCTCCCCCTTCTCAATGGGACAGAGACACAATAGAGTTGATCGACATTATTTTTCCTGGGCAAAATCTCTTGCCCCCTTCAAGCTTTTCATTATTAGCACAAATCTTCCGCAGTGTCCTTGAGCAAGCATTCGCAAGATGACTGGATGGCAGAGAAGCAAACAGCCCTACACGTGAAAAAGGAACGGGAAGAGAGTTCAGGGACTTGGCCACAAAATTAACTGCTTGAAAAGACACAGGGAAGACCTGTTAAGTAGAGCACCAAGGGCAGGCTACCAGGTGGGTCAAAACGCCATAATCACAAATCCATCCTCTTTAACATTACCTGAGCAATTTCCTAATATGCCTCCTGCCTACCCATGAGACAACAGAGAGGGCGAGGGGTCCTGTGTCTAAAGTCATCTCTGTGCCATGTTATTGTGGCTGGCAAATAACCCAGGCTGAACATACCTTTAATGTCAATGAAAATATACATCGATTATGATCTCCACCTCTGTAAGACCTGCTTCTGGATGCAGGATTTAAGTCAATCCTTTCTTCTCCCTCCAAGCTGCACCCCAAGTCAGAAAGTTGCATGATGTAGGTGGCAAAAAATGGGCATGGGTTTTGAGTCCCATCTCGGTCCATGACACGGTTTTGCTGCTGGGTGGACTCTTTTGTCCTGTGCCCAGTAGTAAAAACTGGTATCAAAGGCAAAATCACTGTATCATGTAAGACAAACAAGAGTGAAAGCCAGAAGAAGTGGGATCCTCCTCCTTTCCTGTCACTATGAGGGTGGGCAGGCCTTGGCACAGGTTGGGCAGAGAAGCTGTGGCTGCCCCTGGATCCCTGGGAGTGTCCAAGGGCAGGTTGGACGGGGCTTGGAGGAACCTGAGCTGGCGGAAGGTGTCCCTGCCCATGGCAGGGGGTGGAATGAGATCGTCTATAGGGTCCCTTCAACCCAAATCATTCTTTTATGAAGGTAGCTGCAGAGGTACATTAGCCTGAGAATTTAGCCTAATATTTGAGTTTTCCATATAGCACTGATTAACAAGCAGTGCCATAAAGCCGCCTTTCGAAGTTGTTAAGCAGTTTGAACAAAATATGAAAGAAGGTTGGCAATCACAAATATATCAAATATATTGAATAAGTTCTTGTAAATTTTTTGCGGGGAAAAAAGTGAGAGCCAGTTAAAAAAACAGGAAGGCGCCAAATCATGTCTTGTTCTTCTGAGGGGAAAGGACTAAGATAAACTCAACCTTATCATTAGATACAGAAAGGAAACATTAGGAAGACAAGTCCTGAGAAAACAGGTTTCAGAAGTCCTGATAGTCAAGAATCAGGGTAAGTGCAATGCAAGAAATCACAAAAAAAAAAAAAAAAAATAAAAAAATTATTAAATGTTATTTCTAACAACCTCAACCCTGGAATCATTCACAGCCTGGTTGGACAGGGCTTTTAGCAACCTTGTCTAGTGAAACAGGTCCCTGCTCATAGCAGGGGGAGCTGGACTAGATGACCTTTAAAGATCCCTTCCAACCCAAACTGTTCCATGGTTATGTGATATGTGACATGCACACCAACAATATTTGGCAAAAAGCGAGAGGCTGGTCATTCAAATTCACTGAATGGAGACTGACCTCAAAAAATGTTTCATGGCATTTTTAATTTTTGGATGCTCTTCAGACACCTGAAGTGACTTAAACAAACCCCGTGGTTTGCAGTGGAGCTATTCCCCAGCAAGGGCAGGATTCCCTGAACTTGGGCTGTATCACGTACCTGCCCAGCACGATGCATATTTTGGAAGTACAAAGGAGCTGAGTGGTTCCTCAGGCATGACAAATTCTGTGTCTTTCTTCCTGCTTACAAAACGTTCCTAAGTTACAAGTTTCTCCAGTGTATTTGTGAATCAGAATTAGCTGCCAATGTGTTTTGCACTTTATAATTTAAAAATAATAAAAAAAAAAGGTAATAAAGAATCCAACTTGTCCTTATTTGTCACGCCTGGCTTCCTTAAATCACACTGGATGCTCCAAGTCTGCCTGAGCTCAAAGGGAGGAAGATAAGCTCCTGGAAGGGAGGTAATTTGCATAGAGCAATGGTATTTAGCTCAGGTTGATCAAAAAATGGAAATTTTGGGGAGCTGTGAGAGGCAGCATCATGAATACTGAATTAATATGTGTTGATATTTTAAAAATTATAGATGGACCCAAACCCATTGAAACCTGAGTATTCACAGCTCTCTGCTGTGGTGGGAAGTGGTGCAGGAGAAGCCTGCATGCAGGAGACATCAACACCACCCACCTCAATCCAGCACACTTGGCTTTCCCTCTCTGGTGGATATTTCTGCTTCAACAAGTCTTATTGTGCAAAAATAACTGCTGGCTTTCCTTCATGGGACTCTTCATAATTTCTGTAGTAATTTTGTCCTGGGTTCAGCTGGGATAGAGCTCATTTTCCTCTTACTAACTGGAACAGTGCTCTGCTTTGGATTCAGTATGAGAATAATGTTGATAACACACCAACATTTAGTATTTTGGTAAGTAGTGCTCACTTTAATACAGGACTTTTCAGTGTCTCATGTTCTTCCAATGAGGAGGCACAAAAAATACTGGGAGAAAGCAGCCCCAGGGCTGATTTGTGGCCAGAAGAACTTTTATTGTACTCCTGAATTACTTCATTTGCAATACAGTTGCTTTCCCCTAAGCAGTTAACAGAAATAATTTAGTTTGCAGTTAATCCAGTAAAATTGTCATTAAAAACATCTAGGGAGAAAATAAGATCCAGTCATTTTTGAGTGAAACATGAAATAATTGGTTTTTTTCTCCATTTGTTTGGGTTTTTTGGTTGGTTGGTTGGTTGGTTGGGGTTTTTTTTCAGTTCATAAAACAGTGTTTTAACTTTGGTTTTGCATCTACAGAATGGCACTTTCTGCCATGTCCTTACAAGAATTAGTAAAACAACATTCTTTCTCTTTCTGGTGGCTTTGCATGCATGGATGGCTCTGAGTTACCTGTAATTTAAGTATATCCATGAGTGAAGTCTTAAGTGCAGGGGAGAAGGTTCAGATATTATCTGGGTAATCCTCAAAGTTCAAATATTGCCTGAGCTCTGGTACTTGCAGGGAGGATGATTGGACCTGTGGTGGGCTACACCTGTTCTAAATGCAGTTCAGTTTTACAACTGGTAAATGTGATTTTGAGGGAATGTTGTGCACATCAGCATTGATCCCTTTCTCAGCACCACCAGGTTCCTACCAAGCCACTGGGAGCTCATCCCTTTGCCCTGCTTATGTCCAGGAGTTTGTACAGCTGATAATGAAGAGGAAATACTGGCCTGGCAACACCAATGAGACAATCCATTCACTGATCCCTTGGAGCCAGCACAGTACTGCATTTTTGGAGCAATGCTTTTAGTAGTCAAACATTACAGAGCTCTCTCTGGTTGGCTTTTGATTCCCATTTAAGAACAAGCCACTCTGGCAAATGGTCCTATTGACCCATCCAAATGTTTCACTTACTCCATCCTGCTTAGATAAAGTCCCAGAAATGTTCTGTGAAATAATACTTGCATGGTAAATATTTAACAAAGAGAACTCCTTCAGCCTTTTGTGCGCCCTCCATATATTCAAGATGACTGTGATGCTTTATTTTGGGAATGGAAAGTCTATTCTTCCAACCATCTACTTTCCTCATTTCAGACTTCTTTTATGAACTAGCTTGCCTTTCTTAAGGGACCATTAATGATTTACTATTGCAGACTGCTGAGTCAAAGCTGGTATGTAGAGGGCTGTAGACATGAAGGCCAGTGATGCAATTTAGCTACCTCCTCTTAGCTAAATGGAGCTTCCTTCTCTTAAGAAACTGATTCACAAATGGAGACACTGATGCTGCTCCAGTAAAACCATTTCCCATCCTTTCTGCTTTAGTTTGTTTTATTTTAGTGGAGTAAGAGTGAGCCAGTGGTGCTGGATTCAAGTTTTCTTCAGACTTGATTCTGGAATGTGCTTGTCACTCACAGCTGAGGTGCAATCTGAGATACAACCAGAAACTCTAAAGGGAAGCATGTGTGTGGACAAAGCACTAAGTGGGAAATGCTTTTTAGCAAAGTTATCCCAGAGAAGATACAGGCTGAGAATAACTGACTGGGCTGCAGCAAGCCAAGGTAAGAATATAAATCATGCACTGTTGAGATGTGTGAAGAGTCAGAGAATATCCTAAGTTGGAAGGGACCCACAAGGATCCCAAGTCCAACTCCTGGACCTGCACAGACATTGCAAAAGTCCCACCATGTGCCTT